>CBVK0100099160.1:1703-27428 GCA_900067695.1 Picea abies
TAGGAGTCGAGGGTATGAGAACCCTAGCTTGGATATTATTGTAATAGAGCTCTTCTCAACTGGAGGTTGCCCCCTCGAAGAGGCCTGTGAACATTGCTTTCAGATTCAAAGTGTTATTTCTATTATTATTCTCATATCATTTCAGTTTTATTGTGGTGAATGTTCTGATTATATTGTTGTTATTATGCCATTACTAGCATTTTATTTCTATTCTGCATACATTTTATATCTGGTATATTACAAGTGGTATCAGAGCACTTTCCTTGGCAGAAAGTGTGGGTTAATTTTTTTTTTAGGGTAGAGACTTATTATGGCATCTTTAAGCCACAGAAATATGTCATTTTGCACACAAACCCATAGTTGAGGGATTCATACACGTAGGAAATACAAGTGGTACTTAAGAGCACATTTGTTGGCCACCCTTGTAACCCCTGTTGGTACCCCTTCAATTGGTAGCACATCAGATAGCACATGTGTACGGATTGGCATACAGTACCTGAAGTACTCTTTAGATAAACCGATCGGCCGCCTGACTACTATAGTGTCACCAAGAACAACACTCTAGAAGATACTCTCTAGTACCTAGGTAGTCGGGTGGTACGGCTAAGGGTACAGTCTATCCTCCTTATTTAGTGCCCTGAGATATTGGGATGAGTACTACTGTTGGACCCCGCACATATATCAAAGAGATATAGAACAGGGCAAACCCTTGTCTGTAGAACCCTTGAATACCTAACCATTGGGGACATAAACATAAACAAATTAAAACATACAAGATCTATTGATACACAACTGTGTTCGGGTTGCCAAGTAAATACACATTTCTTTCTGGTTAAGCATTTGGGCATTTCCTCTCTGTAGTATTCTTCACATCGAAGTATTCCATTGGATTCATCTCTTTTCCCTTATCACATTCATCCATATCATGTTTTCAGCAAAAAAATTTTACCCTGCCCACCCCTTTTCAGTTCCCCCATCCTCATGGCCCATACCCATAACCAAGACTTGGAAGCTCACTTCAACACCTTTCAATCTGGTCTCATCGAGACCCAACAAGAAGTGAAACAACTTGGTGCCAATGTTTCCGCCATCAATACAACCATGCAGTCCTCAATGGAGGAAATCAAACAAGACCTCACCACCTAGCTTGAATCATTCTTTTCGGCACTCTGCACCAAACTGCACATCTCTACAGATAACCCTTCCTCTTCGTCACCTCCAGATACTGAAGGTGACCGTTCCTCTCATTCCCATAACTTTCAGAACCATCACTTTCAACGTGACCTATGCCTTCCATGGGTGGATGAGACCAAATTTAATGGCTCGGACCCCACTAGTTGGTTAGCCCAAATGGAACATTATTTCTCTTTATACGACATTACAGATGACTTGGCCAAACTCTGGTATGGTTTTCTCCATATAGATCAAGAGCGTTGGTAATGGTGGCAATGGAGAAAAACTTCTCGTCAAGGTTATATTGCTTGGACACACTTTGTGGCAGAGTTTTATGAATTCTTTGACACTAACACCAACCATTTGGGTCATTTGACAAAGTTGAAATAATTAGGAACAATGGAAGACTTTATAGATGCCTTTGAGCACCTGAATTTTAGAACAGAGGGCGTGTCTGATGCCTTTTTCTGAGAGTGTTTTATCAACGGCCTCAAGGATGAGATTCGGGCCCATGTCCTCATGGCTCGACCTCAGAGTTGGGTGGAGGCTACTAAAAGAGATAAAGAAGCACAACAAGTTGTATCTTCTCAAAACTAAAAACTCTCCTTTATCCCTTTCCCTAAACCAATAAATCCCACTACTCCCTCTGCTCCACTAAAGATCCAAAAATTGACTAGGGCTGAAATGGCTAAGTGCCAACTCAAAGGCCTTTGTTATAACTATGATGAAAAATATTTCCTGGGCCATAAGTGTAAAGAACAAAAGATTTTTATGGCCATCTCCAAGGATATTTCAGAAGATGATGTAGAAAATCCCTTTGTGTCTGAGTCACCTAAATCCACTAACATTACCCCTCCCTCAGACCCTCCTGAAGTAGAACCGATCATTTCCCTTAATGCCCTCACTAGCTTCTCCACTACCCAAACCCTCAAGCTAATCAGTTACATCAAGCATTAGAGGGTCATCATTCTGGTTGATAGTGGCAGCACCCATAATTTTTTTCATCACCACATTGCCCAAGAAACTCATTGCTACATCCATGCCGTCAATAATTTCCAAATCATGATCACCAATGGTGGTTCCATGAAATGTGTAGGGTGTTGTGAAAATGTGCATCTCCAAATTGGTGACTACCACCTGAAATCCCATATTTTTGCTATCGACATGGGAGGTTGTGACATTGTATTGGGTGCAGACTGGCTAAGGACTTTGGGTCCCATTCTCATGGATTTTAAAGACTTAACTATGAAATTCAACCAAGAGGGACACTAATATAAGTTTCAAGGAATCACTGTTGGTTCAACTGAGATCATTAGTTCCCATCACATGGAAAAGATTCTCGAAAAAGGTCATTCTGGTGTTATCGCCTAACTCCATGCCATGCAGGCAACAGAGACACCCTCGATCCCACAAGACCTCCAAGCCATCCTTTCTAAACATCAATTGGTATTTTCCACTCCCCAAGGACTCCCTCCTTCCCGTGGTGTTCATGACCATTCCATTCCCTTGGTACCCGGAAGCCTTCCTCCCAATATCTGTCTGTATCGTCACCCCTTTTCCCAAAAAAATGAAATTGAGAAAATGGTCCAGGAACTCCTTAATGCAGGCATTATCTGCTCTAGTACGAGCCCCTACTCTTCTCCTATGGTCATGGTCCTGAAGAAAGAAGGTTCTTGGAGAATGTTTCCTGACTTCCGTGCCCTCAACAAACTTACCATCAAAGACAAATTCCCCATTCTTGTCATTGATGACCTCCTGGATGAATTGAGTGGTGCCCAATTCTTCACTAAACTTGATCTTCATTCGGGATACCACCAGATACGTATGAAAGAGGTAGACATTCCCAAGACTACCTTTAGAACTCATCAGGGCCACTATGAGTTTTTGTTCATGCCCTTTGGCGTGTGTAATGCCCCCTCCACCTTCCAAAGCCTCATGAATCATGTCTTCCATCCTTTTCTCCACCATTTTGTCTTAGTTTTCTTTGATGATATCCTCATCTATAGAAAAACCTGGACAAACCATCTTCCTCATGTGGGTCGAGTTCTCCATCTACTCTCTCAACTCAAACTTTTCTTGAAACAGTCTAAATGTTCTTTTGGCGCCTCAGAAGTAGAATACTTGGGTCATCTGGTTGGCAAAGATGGCGTCAGGGTGGATCCTAAAAAGATTGAAGCTATGCAAGACTGGCCTCACCCAAAGACTCTTAAGATCTAAAGTGGATTTCTGGGCTTAACAGGATATTATCGTAAGTTTGTTTAGAATTATGGGAAGATTGCAACACCTCTCACTACGCTCCTAAAAAAGAACTCTTTCACTTGGACTCCAGCCACTGCTCAAGATTTTCAAACCTTAAAGATGGCCATGTGCACCACTCCAGTCCTCACCCTTCCCGATTTCACAAAGACCTTTGTGTTGGAATGTGATGCCTCAGGGAAAGGAATTGGTGTTGTCCTTATGCAAGAGAGTCGACCTTTGGCCTTTACCAGCAAGCAACTATCTGAAATAAATATGGGAAAATCCATCCATGAAAAGGAAATGTTGGCTATTCTGCATGATGTTGATCTGTGGCACCCTTATCTATTGGGGAAACATTTCCAAATTAAGATAGACCATCAAAGCCTCAAGTATTTTCTGTAACAACACATTTCCTCCCTAGAACAACAAAAATGGGTGACTAAACTCTTTGGATATGATTATGAGATCATTTACAAGAAAGGCAAAGACAATGTGGTTGTAGATGCACTTTCCTAGAAATATGAAGATGAAGGATCCCTTTTTTCTCTTTCATTCATTGTACCAGATTGGCTCCAAGCCGTTCACCAGGAATGGCTACAAGATCCCAAAAGTTTGCAGTTGATCCAACAATTGCAGTCCAATGCTCCAGCTTCCCCAGGGTACTCTTGTCTCCATGATGAACTTCAATACAAAGGGCATTTGTATTTAAGTAAACAATCAAATCTTAAATCCACGGTACTTTCTGAGCTTCATGCTACACCCACAACAGAGCACTCCGAGTTCACCAAAACCTATGACAGGGTCAAACGTTCCTTTTTCTGGGATGGTATGAAACAGGACATTCATAATTTTGTAACTGAATGTGATGTGTGTCAACGCAACTAGGGATAAATAGTCAAATCTCTAGGCACACTACAACCACTCCCAATTCCACCTGCTATTTGGAAGGATATCTCTATGGATTTTATTACCGACTTACCCAAATCGGGCAATAAATCCATCATCATGGTGGTTGTTGATCGCCTTTCCAAGTATGCTCATTTCTGTGCCCTTCAACACCCATTTACAACATCCACGATGGCTCAAATTTTCATGGATCAGGTCTTCAAGCTTCATGACATGCCGCACTCTATTGTTTTTTATTGCGACCCAACTTTCACAAGTAATTTTTGGCAAGAACTGTTCAAGATACAAGGCATCGAATTGCATCTCAGCACAACTTATCAACCCCAGACTGATGGCCAAACGAAAGTTGTCAGCAAGTGTTTGGAAACATATTTGAGGTGTTTTGCCTTGGAAAATAAAAATCAGTGGGCTCAATGGTTACCCCTAGTTGAATGGTGGTACAACACTTCATACCATACAACTACACACCTGACTCCTTTTGAAGTGGTATATGGACAAAAGCCACCTTCAGTTCTCTCCTACTTATCGGGTGCCTTGAAGGTCCAGGTAGTTGACCTAACACTTACAACTCGAGAGGCTATTCTGCGTACCCTCAAAGAGAATTTGGTCATGGCACATAATCACATGAAGCAACAAGTAGATCAAGGTCATTCTAAACGTCAATTTGCAGAAGGGGATCAGGTGTTTCTTCGACCGCAACCTTACAAGGAAACCTTCCTCAAGGCTGAGCATTGTCAGAAGCTAGCACCCAAATTTTATGGTCCTTATACCATTCTCAAGCTCCTTATACCATTCTCAAGCATGTGGGACAAGTAGCCTATTAGTTATATTTTCCCAGCCATTCAAAGCTACATCCCATTTTTCATGTTTCATGCTTATATAAGGTGATTGGAGCTAAGTGCCAAATTCAAACCAACCTTCCAGCGTTAGCTGAAGAAGGATCCATTTGGCTACAACCAGAAGCAGTTTTGGACCAGCATGAGCATCGCCTACGTCAGAGAACCATCAAGGAAGTGCTGGTCCAATGGAAAGATACAACTCCAACAGACGCCACTTGGGAACCAACTACCATTCTGCAGCAATTTCATCATCTTAAGCCTTGAGGACATGGTTGTTTTTAAGGGGGCGGACATGTTAGGGTTCTAACCCGCACATAGGTAGAACAATATATTCAGATGTAATAAAGGTCAATATTAATAAGTCCTTTCAATAAAATAGAATAAGGCGGATGTAAGAATACCTAATAGAAGCTTCTGCTTCTAGAAGGATCTCCCTCTAGATGTTTCTTTTTAGTATAAATAGGAGTCTAGGGTATGAGAAACCTAACTTGGATATTATTGTAATAGTGATTTTCTCAACTGGAGTTTTCCCCCTCGAAGAGGCTCGTGAACATTACTTTCAGATTCAAAGTGTTATTTCTGTTATTATTCTCATATCATTTTAGTGTTATTGTGGTGAATGTTTTGGTTATATTGTTGTTATTCTGCCATTACTAGCATTTTATTTATGTTCTGCATACATTTATATCTAGTATATTACACATGCACATACTAAATAAATGTCAACATTGGCCCCATTCAATACTCACTATGCGGGGTCGGTGCATGACATTTGTGGTCGGTGAATTGGAAGTTCCATGACATTTCAAGGGAGTTCCAACAAATATTCTATAGATGGAAATGATGAATGACAAAAATGAGACATCCATTATGAACGTTGATGCAAACATGGATGATCTCAAAAATTATGTGGGGACACCAAACATCCTTGAGTCTTGAAACCCTCCCATACCATCAAGGCATGTGTCTAGTCTAACCATGTCAAATTTCAATGCATACATGCATAGTCTGAAGAAATTTCAATGTTGGCCCCATTCACTGCTCACTGTGTGAGGACGATGTAAGATGACATTTGTGATGGGTGTATTGGAAGTGCCATGAAATTTCAAGAGAGTTCTGACAAAGATTCTATAGATGGAAATGACGCATGATGACAATGAGACATCCATTATATTTAATGTTGATGCAAACATGGGATATCTCAAACATTATGCGGGGAAATCAAACATCCTTAAGTCTTGAAACCATCCCATACCATCAAGGAAAATATCTAGTCTAACCATGTCAAATTTTGATCCATACGGGCACAGATTGAAAAAAAAACAATGTTGGCCCTATTCACTACTCACTGTGTGGGGTCGATGGAAGAAATTTGTGATGGGTGTATTTGAAGTTCCATGTAAAATTTCAAGAGAGTTCTAACAACGATTCTAAAGAAGGGAATGGTGAATGATGACAATGAGATGTGCATTATGAAGGTTGATGGAAATATGGATGATCTCAAATATTATGTGGGGACATTATACATCCTTGAGTCTTGAAACCCTCCCATACTGTCAAGGCATGTGTCTGGTCTAACCATGTTAGATTTAGATGCATACATGCACATATTGAATAAATTTCAATGTTGGCCCCATTCACTCCTCACTATGTGGGGTTGATGCAAGACATTTGTGGTGGGTGAATTGGAAGTTCCATGACATTTCAAGAGAGTTCCAACAAATATTCTACAGATGGAAATATCGAATGATGAAAATGAGACATACATTATGAAAGTTGATGAAAACATGGATGATCTCAAAGATTATTTGTGGACATCAGACATCCTTGAGTCTTGAAACCATACCATACCATCAAGACATGTATCTAGTCTAACCATGTAAAATTTCAACGCATACTTGCACAGTTTGAAGAAATTTCAATGTTGGCCATGTTATCCCCAATTTGTGGATAACTAAGGATATTATGTCTTGAGGCCCTCAGGTTGCAGATATGGAGTGTCGAGAGACTACATGACCAATGATACCCTTTTGCATATTTGGAAACCCTTCTCAGCACCACATATGGTCACATATTTTCATATGGCATCCACATATCAACTGGCTTCTGAAAGAAAGTGGGCCTTGCTCAATGAGGTGCAAGTCAATATTATGGTGAGCATCATTTCAATATTTAATCCATTTGAGTATGTTGTATCTTATATTGCTCTATATTTCATGATATACGCTTGGACATTATTCTTTTTTCCTTTGGGATGTTTTTTCTCATAAGAACTCCCTTAATGATCCATCGTATTGTTCCTGACCATACTTACCACTTTCCATAATTATTCCCCTCCATTTCCTTATCTCTTGGGATTTTAGGGTGTATTGACTGAAGAAGGGGTTTTCCCTCATTCTATGGGAAGAAGCTGTTGAAAGCCCAAAGGGATTGATGTTGGGTAAAAGATAAAATCCTTGTATAAACCTTCGAGATGCTTCACCCAGGGATCGCCCGAGAAAGCAGTGAAACACTTATATTTGAGTAAAGGGGACCCACAATATAATAAAGAATGCTTAAAAGGTTAGTTTAAGGATAGGAGGTCTAATCATGAGCTGACCTATCACATCCATGAATATCTGGTGGTATGACATTGTCATCATCTGGTCACCAAACCAGGGTAATGGTTCTCAGTTGCATGGCTGGGAGAAAGGGGGTCTCATCATGATCTAGCCTTCTCATTTCCAGTATGTATTTTTGGGTGACATTTCCATTATTTGGTCACCATGCCAGGGCAGTGACCTTCAACCTCTCCTTAAAATTATGGAAGAATAAAAGAATGGAAAATAATGGGCTTGGAAAAGTGCATTGCGGATGAAGGTACCACACACTCTCTACAAAGGCACCCATGAATGAGACACTACGACCCCTTGTATATCATGAGCCCTATTCCCATTGATTCTTGATCCCAACAACTTCAACCACTTTACATGGATTAGATAGGGATCTCTTGGAAACTTTCCTTGACCTAGGGTAATATCTATCCAATAGGACACCTCATCAACCCTCCCATATTTAAGCTTGTCAAGTCGCATAGTGTATTTGAGAAATTAATTGTTTCATATAGTGATATTTGTTGCACATGCTTAGGTGGCTCATTTATTGATTGGATTCACTTATCATGATTTTATGACTTGAGATCCTTGGAGGGCGTGCTTATTTGTCTTTGTAGGACCTAGTTGGTGGACAATTTTGGGAGAACAAGCCTAGCTTGGGTTTCTATGTGGCTACAATCCCACGATTTGGATTCCAAATGCCTGCATGCCAGATAAAAAATATCAAACTTGAAAGGCCTTGAAGATGATGTGGACGATGTATCCTAGCCCCCCCATGCCAAACGTTTTTCCTACGAGATGAAAAAAGTCTCCTTTTTTAGCATGACAACATCTAGGGGGTTAGGGTTGGTGGTGATGTAGCCACTCATGGACACATGGAAGTTTTGAGGAGGAGGAGGTCTTAACCATGAGAATATTTCCTAAATGCATGACATGTGACCTTTGGAGGCCCACCCATTCTTCTCCAACACCAATGACTTCTTCTATGTGGCAAAACATCCCCTAAAGGGGAGACGTCCATGTAAAATTAGGGTTTATTTGTGCAAAAGTGAAACTTTAAATGAGTTATTTAATATCACTTTTTTAAAGGGGGGAAGATTAGGGTTGTTGACCACTAGTCTTGTGGTTTACCCCTTGATTTATGGACAAGTCACCTTGGTGACATTTTGTATAAATAAGAGATCATAAGATCTCATTTGAACATAACTCTCCATCATTGTGAGAAGTATTGGTCTGAAATTTTCGTTATCTTTAGCTCTATTTCTCTCTTGTGCACTTGTTTATGGATATCTTGATGAATGGTCGATGGATGAGTGAGGTGCTAGACTTGGATGAATTCTTTATGGATTTTATGGTGGATTATCTCAACATCTTTCTTGATTTTGGTATAGTCTTTTACTCTTATCCTATCATTCTTTTTTTTAAGTCAAGGATTGTTGTGTTAGGAGATAGGTGGGAAGTATAAGGGTTTTCTAAGAGAAGTATAAGGGCATACACCCTCTTAGCTTAAACCCTATCTAGAGAAAATTGCCTTGGGAAGTAAAAGGGATTACACCCCCAAGGAGGTAGCTTCTCTAGCTCTTTCTTTTATTTGAATCCATTAATCCAATATTAAAGGCACTAGTCATATTTTTTTTGCATTGGACATATAAAATCATTTCCTTGGGAAACATGAATTTTCATCTTTTGAAAGGTCTCTTGCTTGGAGTTGGTTTGCCTCATTGAGAGGAGTATTCCCCTACTATGGATTCCCCTCTCTCCCATTACTTTACTTGCTATTACAAACACTAACCTACAACCATTAGGGATGATATAACCTAGATAATTTACTAACCATAAATCCTAAACTAACCATAGACTAGCTCCTAAATGTTGCACACTAACTCCACTAATTAGGGTGCATATTTTGGGATAATTTTTGAAATATTTTGATGGTGAAATTTTCTGATATTAGTGACTGAAAGATACATCCACAAGGCTGCAAATTTATGTAGAAATATACATGTTACAACAACTTTCTTTATTCAATTTCAAAGTGACATTTTTCATCCTATATTCATTGCTAATCTTGATGTTGATTTGTTTAACTAGTTTAGATCCTTGCATGCTCATTTAGATTCTTTATTTATTGATATAAATTGTCATCTATTTCTGTAAATTAGGGAAATCAAGATTAACTTGTTGACCCATACTAACATATATCATTGCAAGTTGAATTTTATTGTCACTTGGGTAGGTACAATCATCCAGTGAAGTATTATACCTTTGGGGCAATAATAACTTAACTTACAAGGCATATCTTGCCAAATTACAAGGCATAACTTAACTAAGATTTTGTATATGGAAATGATGAATTATAACAATTAGACATCCATTATATTTAATTTTGATGCAAACATGGATGATCTCAAATATTATGTGGGGACATCAAACAAACTTAAGTCTTGAAACCCTCCCATACCATCAAGGAAACTATCTAGTCTAACCATGTCAAATTTCGACGCATACAGGCATAGATTGAAAAAATTTCAACGTTGGCCCCATTCACTGCTCACTGTGCGGGGTCGGTGGAAGAAATTTGTGATGGGTGTATTGGAAGTTCCATTTCAAATTTCAAGATAGTTCTGATAAAGAATCTATATAAGGGAATGGCGAATGATGAAAATGAGACGTGCATGATGAACATTGATGAAAATGTGGAAGATCTCAAAGATTACATGGGGACATCATACGTCCTTGAGTCTTAAAACCCTCCCATTCCATCAAGGAATGTGTCTAGTCTAACCATGTCAAATTTCAATGCATACACACACATATTGAAGAAATTTCAACGTTGGCCCCATTCACTTCTCACTATGTGGGGTCGATGCATGACATTTTTGGTGGGTGAATTAGAAGTTGCATGACATTTCAAGAGAGTTCCAAAAAATATTCTACAAATGGAAATGATGAATTATGAAAATGAGATGGAAATGACAATGATGACAATGATGGAGTTGGTGATGATCCCAATGTTGCATGGTGACAAAACCAATGCAACATCTGATCCCAATGTTGCATGGTGACAAAACCAATGCAACATCTAAACTCAACTCAACTAGTCAAACTGAAGTGTCAACTGAAAGAGAATATCCTCCAGGTGGAATATTCTCCCCTAAAATATAGGAGATTGGATAATGACTAATTATGTATAATAAAAAAGGAATAAACTTAGGAAAAATAAATCCTAGGTGTGTGTGAAGTAACTCCAACACCCCCCCTGAACATCAACTATGGTGAAAATAAAGAATGGGTCCCAGCTACGAGGCCATGTTAGGTACCCAAATACAAAAGATACACTGAACTAAATGAGGAAAGAGGGAAAACCTCATGTTAAACCCCCCCTGGCCCTTAAATTAAAATGCATAAAATAAAAAATGATAAGGAACAAAAGGCAGTTGCTAAGCAACCATGTCCTTCACTCCAAGAAAACCTCGCAATTGTGCAAGTTTGTGCTCTTTGAAGATTTTGTTGAAGATGTAGATGTCTTCATGGATTTAATGAAGTATATGCATCATTGATATTTCCACACATATCCACTTTATCTTCTTGTAATGAATAATATCCAAATAAATTTTGCATGAAATTTTGAAAACCGTGTGGTCGTTTCCAGAAAAATGCTGAAATTTTGTTGATTTTAAAATGATCATAAATTCACTTTTCAGACTCCATTTCGGACGATTTGTTTTTTGAAATTGGATATTTTCCCGAGAGGAATTCAGATATCTAATTTGTTTCTACAAATTTTGCTCAGAAAATATCATAATAGAGTCTGATTTGCACGACTCTCTTTCTATCTCCTGAGATGCATGCATGGTGCATGCAACAGTGTTTGCATGTGACTCCTGAGATGCATGCCATATATCTTCCACATGAATTTTAGTAAACAAATCTGAAATGGAGTAGACATCATCTTCAATTAATGGAATACAAATTTCTGCAAAAACTTTTGTAGAAGACTCTTCATAATAAGAGACTTGATCTTCTGATGGATTCTCTTCTGGCTCTATCTGTTCGACCTCCTGCATGAAATATTCACAATATTATTTATTACCAAATATAACGTCCAATCTGGTCCATAATTCATTTGGAGTTAATCCTTGTGATTCTTCATATACTTGATGTAAAAGTTCGGGAGAAACAGACATGCCGATACTTCCTATGGCCATATCTTGTCTATTGAGAAAGTCACTTTTCTCATTGAAGGAATCAGGCTCTACTTCCATTGCCATGGTTATTTGGTACAAGAATCTGCATCTAAGATGAAGCAAAATTTTTGGTTTCCATTCCAAATAGTTATGAGGTGTGAGAAAAGTATTTCCGATGAATAATCCATCTTTTTGTTGTCTTCAATCTTTTGTACCTGCAAAAAATGATTTGGTGTAGCTTTTGTTTAGAAGTCCATCGGCTCTGATACCATGTATATGTGTTGAACCTGCATAGAATATATCTATCTAGAAAATACTACACACATTTCTAGAGAGAAATTGAGAAAGAAGAAGCAAGATAGAAAGAATGGAATAATTCTCATTAACCGTATTCCACACTCAAAGAGTGAATAATTTACAATATATATAGAATAAATGAGTAACTAATGAGCCATAATGGTGGTCTGAATTGATCTGGACACACGCCAACCGTTACAAGAGTAAACTACCACCTAGTTTAGTCTCTTAGGCAGTTACGGGAGTGAACTGCTGCCTAGCCGAGTTAACTAGTCAACTAGTCTTTAGTTAACTCTCTGAACAAAGAGTAGTGAGTTGGTGATGATCCCAATGTTGCATGGTGACAAAACCAATGCAACATCTAAAATCAACTCAACTAGTCAAATTGAAGTGTCAACTGAAAGAGAATATTCTCTAGGTGGAATATTCTCCCCTAAAATATAGGAGACTGGATAAGGACTAATTATGACTAATAAACAAGGAATAAACTTAGGAAAAATAAATCCTAGGTGTGTGTGAAGTAACTCCAACACACTTAACCACCAAAACATCAACAAAATTACTCTTTAGGAACATTAGGAGTTAAATTGGAAGCCAAACTAGAAGCTTAAAAAGAAGATAATATGGAAGCTAAACTGGAAGCTACACTAGAAGATAAACTAGGCGCTAATTGGGGTGCTAACTAGGGAGTTAAATAGGGAGCTAACTTAGGTGCTAAATTGGGTGTTAAATAGGGAACTAAACTAGGCACTAATAATTCCTATATTAGTGCCAACTTGTGTCACTCGATGCAAATAACACCATAAATAGATCCCTCCCAATAAATAGCATTGACTTTAGAAACAAAATGGAGAAAAATACATTAAAACAACCAGTGGAAGCAGAAAAGGGAACTAAAAAGGGAGCCAATCACAAGGATTTGTTGTAGTGTCAGTAGAATCAATGCTCCCAAAATGACCAACAGTGGCCTGTTGCACATATCCAACATGATTTTCAAAGGTTGGTGATTGGTCAATAACATGACTCGCATAGGCTATAGACCTATCTCCAATATGACTAGCAATGACTAGACATTTTCCCCCAGGATGAATTGCAAAGGCTGGGTGCTTTCCCCCAGCATGATTGGGTGCTAGTCTTCAACATGACTTGCAGAGGATGACAACCTATCTCCAACATGACTCACAAAGGTTAGTGATTTCTTCTTCCTATTCTTCCTCTTTCCATTTTGTTTAGACTTCTGGTTACTAGTAGCTATACTTTCACTAGAGAAGGAAGAAGGAGGAGGAGGAAACTTTGTTGATGAAGAAACATCAACATGATGCCCATGAAATAAGGTGCTTAACTAATAATATTCAAGAGAATTAGGGACATTTAGAATGGTACCCAACCAAACTGGTAGTCCCAGATTCAATCTAGGAATGTACAAAGTGTCCATCAAAGGGACACCAACATTTCCAAAAATAGGAAAAGCACAAGGATTTCCTTGTGAAGGGGTTCCTTGGTTGGTATCATAAGTAACTTTGGCCATGAATATATTATGCATGGGTTCTTCCCTTGCAGGATCATTCAAGTTCGTAAAAGTATCACACATTGAATCTGGTAAATCAATGGTATATAAATATACGCCTATAAGGAGGTCAATTCACGTTTCTAAGTGGAAGACCCAAAAGTCCTTATGACCGACGGAGAAGGCGGTCTACCACCTTAGGCCAGAGAACCAAAGAAATGATTGAATAACTCTCTAAGGAAAACCAGGGAGCACATAGCACACCACTAAAAAGTCCCTAAAGATAAATCAAGAAAAAGGTATGAAGATTAGTTACGCCAACCAACACTAGAGCAACTTACTGGTGTAAGTGTAACTCAAAGACAGAAACACCCTCCGGGTATACTTTGCGAAGAATGCAGGTATGACATATGTCCTAGGTACCACAGTATGTCCCCACAGTCACCTTTGTAAGTACTTATAAAATTGTAACTAAGTTTCCAACTCATAGTCAATCACTAGGTGCGTACAATCGATAGTCTGGAAGATCTGATGAGAAGGAAAACTATGTCTGAATCCTTTCAAGAGTACCGAAAGATAATGGTATAGAATACAACTGAGCATATCAAATAGATTCGAGGTCCACGAAGCACCGTAGTCATATGCAGTCTACATAACCCCAAGAATAACCCTCAAATATGGTCCCCACTACTCGTGCTTTGGCTTTGGAGGGGCTATCTTCTCTGCCTTTCCTCAAGAAACCTCGTGTTTAGCCCCTGTGTTAGAGGGGGGTCCCGACTAACTCTTAGGAAACTGGAATTTTATACTCCCTATCACAAAATCTTAATTTTATTTAAGCGGCCTTGAAGAGTTTCCTCTCCACACCTATTTCAAGGCCCTAAAGCCTAGACTACTTGGTGTACCTTATGAACAAAAAGTATAGTTGATTTTAGCATTAATCATTGATTTTAAGATCCTAAAACCTTCTTCTATGTGGACGAGAACATGTGCATAGTTTATTAATGAATTTATTTTTTATATGCAATGTGTTAGGATAAACTTGACTCTGTGAAAGAGTCAAAGTTGTTAAGTCAATAGTGGTGATTTTGGGCACATGGTATCGACAATCAAACTTGAACTCATCCCAACCCTTCCATAGGATTCCATCTCGTCACAGAAGGATGTGTAGAAATTTACCCTGTAAAAAAAATTTAAAAATTAAATTTTGCATGTCCATTGGGAAGTGCAAAGTTGATTAAAATATTTCAAAAGAAGGGAAGTTATTTAGATAGTCCATCCAAATTATTTATAAAATAAACTAGGAAATCCAATCCCGATTTGGGTGTTAAAATCGAGATTTGAAGCCGTATTAAAAGAAAATTAATTTTTTCCTTAATAAAAAAAATGATTTGTCATTAATATTATATATTATATAACAAGTTAGCTATATATACTATAACTAACTTATATATATATAAGTAAAAAAATAGGTGGTTCCTGCTATATTAAGTGGCAAAAAATATAGCTATGCATAAGCTTCCAGCTATTTCTCTGATTTAGTGGAAACTGGAACAACTGGAAACCATTGTTCTCCTTGTCCAAAATAGATGGTTCGCCATCTATCCTTCCCATAGGAAACTAGGAATGATGGCGTTCCATGATCTGAATTGTGACTATAGTTTTGCAAAATAGAACTAGAAGCATAAACAAAACCCTAAGAAACAATACTGAAACTAGAATCACAACCATTGCAATTACTTTGTGGCCTCAGAGGTGGCCATGTCGATGTCATTATCCAACACTCCTACCCTAGATGGCATCACGTAAGGCTGCACACAAGTTGGGCATATCTTCCCTGCTAGCGCGTTGGAAAAGGCATCGTAGATCATATCTAGATGTTGGTTGATGAGGGTGCCACGGTGGACTTGGTCCACCACCTGGCCTCGCAAATCAAACAACAGTTCAAGGTGCTCCAGGTGGAAAAAAGGTAGTGAGACACACCCCTATTCCTGCATGAATGATATGGGAGGTGGCATGAGGACTGTACCACCCTCCCTTTTCATGCCTCTCAGTCTGTTCTCCTCAGCCTCGCCTGGTGCCACCTCCCTTTGTTGCTCCATACTTGCTTCCTCATTCTGGTTGCTCTCCATGTTTTTTCCTAAAGTGTGTCCAGCTGAAGGTGTGGCCTCCTGAGAGATGAGATCTTTTGGAATCTCCTCCTCTATGTAGCAAGTGGGAAACTCCTAAATGTCACGAACTTGTTGTTCCTCAGTGGCGGACAAGAAGGATTCCTCCCAAAATCCGCTTGGTGGCTACCAATTATCAGGCACAATGAAGAGGAGATGCACCGAGGGAGCCTAAATTGGCTCCTCTGGGAATATTTCTTCCACATATTCCATGGGAGGCGTTCTGGCCACATTTCCTCTGCACATGAGTTGAGTCTGAGCCATAGATAATGCTCGTTCCATCCTTTGCAGTCTCTTTCGTCTGGCAGCGAGGGCATACCAGGTTGAGCCAAGACGTGGCTTCCCTCATTTCCATGACATCGAAATGGAAATTCAGATGGATACAATGCAAAGGGTGGACTAGTGGTTGGACCAGATCTCACCGTTTCAGAAATGGGGCAGGGAAAGGTCGAACTGGATGAATCCATGGCACAGGCGAGTCATAAATGGATGGGGCGATGATATGACCTGCTAAACTAACCCCTCCTTCTTAATTGACTGCAGCTCCAAACTGCTCATGCGAGGGATAAGTCCCCTATCATGAGAGTGGCGGTTGGGGCCAACTCCCATCCTTAATGCTGAGGGGATGGGGGTCAGCCTGCTTCATTTAAGGCTAGGACTGGCTCCATTCCAGGTGTCTCAGATAGTTGACGTGTCACCCCATCCGGGGGTAGTAAATCTCTATTTGCGAGGTCTTGGCGGTGCTTCAAGAGATTAGTGCAAGCAGAAGTTCGGTCCTTCCACTGGATTTGTTCCAACTTGGGCTTAACTCCTTCATTTTCTAGGCAGTCCACCACTTTGTTTGCTTCCCTTTTCACATGAGACAGGATGATAGTAAGATTGGGACAGAGGAGGGATCCAAAGTCTTCCAAGACTCCTGAGAGCCACCAACTAGGTGAGATTTCTGTTGGATGGTCGCCATAGAGGATTTTGGTAATGAGCTAGATGATAATCTGAGAGTCTCCCTCCACTATGACCATTTGGAAGTGATTATCAATTGGACTTAGAAGCTCAGTTGCAATGTTTGTGTTTTCGCCCAGAAAGCTTGCTACAAAGTGGAAAATTTCACCATTTGAGTCCCTGCGAATTGTTCTGAATCCTACTGGTCTAGGATTTCCTTTTGACGCTCCATCAAAAATTATATTTATAAAACCTGTTGGAGGCAGGGACCAGATTTTTGGGCTTTTAGGAGGATGACTGGTTGATGTTGTAGTGGGGTGATTATGCATGCTAAGATGCCAATTTTGAAAGATGCACCTCTCCTCTAGATTACATTTTAGGTCTTTAGGGGTCCACAACTTGCTTTTGATCGTTTCACGGATTAGATTCGCTATTCTCTCCCGGGCTAAGGCGAGAGGGGAAGATTTTGAGTGGAAGATCCTTTTGTTTCTTTCCTTCCAGATTTGCCAGAGGGTGAAGCCTGGGAGTAGCTGCCAGATACATGTAAGAACTGTGTTGTGAAAGGAGATCGAATCCCAATTCTCTATGGTATCTCTGATACTATTCCTGTTACGGTTAGAATGGTGCATTGTTTGGGATCCTCGGTCCCAGATCCATTGGCTATAGTGACAATTGTTGAAAAGGTGTTCCATTGTCTCCTCTGGTTGTTGGCACAGGGTGCAAATTGAAGGGCCTATGAATCCCCTTTTTTTGAGGTTACCTCGGGTGAGTATGAGGTTTTGAACTGTGAGCCACAAAAAGATTGATACTTTGGGCCAGAGGGCTGAGTTCCAAATCCTTCTCCAGATGCTCTCCTTAGCGTGGTGCTGCTAGTTCCCTTGCAACTAGTAGGCTTCTTTGATAGAGAAGTTGCTTTTTGTGGAGTAATCCCATATAAGAATATCCGGACCTTCTCGAATTGGGATTTTCCTGTGGATTTTGTAGGCTTGCCAGGATTGGATATCCATTTCCCCTGAGACTTGTAGTTCTTGATTTGTTTTTTTCCATTTCTGCCAATGCATGTTCTTGTCAGTTGTTCTCCATATATATTTCACCCATTGAAAATTTTCTAGTTGTAGAGCTTGTCTAAGGGGGTTAAGTTCTTCTAGATTGATTAGGGGTGCTTGTTGTTGCCAAGAGTCCTGCCATAATAGTACAATTTCTCCATTCCTGATTTCCCAGAAGGCATGCTTCTGAACTAGAAGATGATTTTTCTAAGCCGTGTTTTAGATGTTAGAGCCCTGGACTTGATCATTGAATCTGATTATTTGGTTGGCTTGGGTAGTCGGGGCATACTTCTATTTCCATATTTTTGCCCATAGTTTAGTGGGATGCTTGAGCCATTTCCACCACATTTTAGCTCCCATGACCTGATTGAGCCTTCCAGGGTTGCCAAGTCCCAGTCCACCTAGATTTTTGGGCTTGTAGAGTTTTTTCCAGCTTACTAGAGATCATTTTTTGTTGGGTTGATGACCATGCCATAAGAAGTTTTCATGAAGGCTTTTGATTGTGCGGATGACCGATTTGGGCGCTTCCAGGGTAGTAAAGAGGTAGGTGGGTAGGGCTTTCATGACTGACTTAAGAAGGACCAATCTGGCCACAATATTTAGAGGTCTGAAGGTCCAATTATTGAGCCTATGGGAGATGGAGAGGAGGAGGCTATCCCAAGAGATGGAGCACCCTGAATCTCCCATGAGGGGTATGCCTAGGTAGTTGGACAGAAGGGAGCTCTTGGGTATGCCTAGGAGCTAGGAAACATGATTTTGTACAATGATCAACGTGTTAAAGAAGTAGATTTTGGAATTGTCAATATTGAGAACCATGACTGAAGCCTATGCAAAGTCAGAAACAATAGAGTTGATCTTGTTGGCTTTTCGCACTGTGGGGGGTGTTCAAAAGTAGGGTGTCATAAAAAAAAATGGCTATGCGAGGGTGCAGGTTGGATGTTGTGTAGGGGTAGGCCATGAAGGGTTCCTTCTAGAACCATCACCTTGATGTAGCGTCCTAGTCCTTCCGCCATCAAGACAAAAAGGAAAGGAGAGAGTGTGTCTCCTTGTCTGATGCCTCTAGAGGGGGAGAAGGGTGGGGATGACACACCATTGACCAGTATTGAGAAAAAGGCTGACGAGGTGAGCTGGAGGATCCAGTTCACCCATTGAATGTCAAAACCAAAGGATTCAAGCATGGAGAATAGATACTGCCAACTGAGTCTATCGAAAGATTTTGAAAGGTCTAGTTTGATGAGAATACCTGGGGTTTTGGTCATCTTAAGTGAGTGGATCACCTTGTGAAAAAGGATGACACTGTTCATGATTTGTCGACCTTCCACATAGCCTACTTGTTCTTTGGAGATGAAAAAAGGGAGGATCGACTTTAGGCATGTGGCTATCACCTTTGTGATTATTTTGTAGATGACATTACAAAGGTCGATTGGTCGGTACTGCTTTGGATGGGTGACTCTCTCCTCCTTCAGGAAGAGGGTGAGAAAAGTGTAATTGAGGGTAGAGAGTACCTAGCTTGAGGTTCTAGATTCCTCCACAACCTACCAAACTTCTTCCCTTATTAAGTCCCAACAAGGATGGAAGAAATTTGTGGTGAAGCCATCTAGACCAAGCGCTTTCCTTGAGGGCATTTCCTTGACTGTGTGGTCCACCTCTTCTTGGATGATGGGTCTCATTAAGGTCTCATTCTTCTCGTGGGTGACCAACAAGGGTATATGTCTGGTTATTTTCTGTATTTCTTCCTCCCTATTCTCGTTGGTTTCCATGAGAATATCTTTATAGTAGGTGTTTAGCTCCTTGGCTATGTGGGTGTGTGTCCTCTAGTTGGGTTATCTGATTGATATATCTACGGTGCACCATTGCTCGGTGGAAGAACTTTATTTTCCTCTTGCCCTCTTTGAGCCATTGAACTCTGGATTTCTAGCGCTACATAATTTCCTCTTTCTTTTTCAATTCTTCTAGTTCCACTTGGAGTTCCTTCTCTTCTTTCTTTAAGTATGTGGTACTGATTCCAGAGATGAAAGTTCGTTGCAGGGCTTCCAGTCTGTGTTCAGTTTCTTGCATGCATTGGAATATGTTTCCAAAGGTAGTTTTGTTCCAGAGCTTCCTTTATTGCTTGAAGTTTTTAAGGCACTGTTGAAATTTGTACATGTAGGTCCCATGGTCTATTTCTACCTGGGCCCACCAGGACTTTACAAGATGATGGAAATCAGGGTGAGATATCCATAATTTCTCAAAATGGAAGGGTTTGAGTTTGGGAGTGTCCCCCGTGTCCAAACATAATGAAATGGGCCAGTGACCTGAGCTTGTTTTTGGTAGAATATTTGCTTCCATGGCCAGATTTTCCTCTAACAGGGCTTCCTCTACCAAGAAGCGGTCCAGATGACATGCCACTTGTTGATGCCCAGATCTATGGTTGGACCAAGTAAATATGCCATTTTGGGTTTCAATATCTACTATATTTAACTGGTCAATAAGTGATTTGAACTTACCACTGTCTTGTTCCAGCCTCTTAGTTCCTCCAGTTTTCTCCTCCAGTGTTAGGATCATGTTGAAGTCTCCTCCCAGGACCCAGTTGGGCATATTCAAAAGTGTCTTGATGTGGTTTATTATTTTTAGGAAGCTTTCTTTGTCTTTTGGGCTCTGTGACCCATAAACATTGGTGATGGCTCTTTCCTTGGTCAACCTTGTGACCATGAAATATGTCGTTAGCATGCTTATGGTGGAAAAGGGCTGGCTCATTATGACGGTGTTGGGGTTCCATAAAATGGCCAGTAATTTGGATGCACCGGAGGAGTCAGAATGAATGAAGTCTCATCCATGCCAGCTTCAATGGAATATGGTTTCAGCTTCTATTCCCACACTTTTAGTCTCTTGTAGCAAGAGGATATCTGGGTTTTCTACCCGTATTGCAATCTCGGAGGATCCTTTGTTTGGATTTGTCATTAAGTCCTCATGCTCAACTTAGGAAAAATCCAAAGGCTTTCTGGTTCGTTCTTGGGTGTCGAAGAACCAACTCCCATCAGAAAACAAGAACGAACTAGCAAAATCTCGTGCTTACAGAAGAGACAATGGGGTCCTCACAAAAGACACCAACAATCAGAATATCGACCGAAGAAAGAAACGATGGCATCACTCCAAACCAAGACGGGTAGGAAATAACAGAGGTGAAACATGACATACAGAGATCCAAACCATACAAGCCAAGTGAGCACCTAGACAATGAGCTGCAGGAAAGACAAGGATGGTGACGACGAATTGCAGGAGAGAAAAGGATGGCAATGACGAATTGAAGGGGAAATGACAAGAGTGACCCAAAACGGGTTTGAGCTGAGAGTCGAACAAGACCTAACAGTCGTAGGTAGTGGCTAGGGTAAACCCTAGCCGTGCCTGCTCCCCCTACCCTATCTTTATTTATCAATGTATCAGGTCTTAATTTATCGACCTGATCAACAAGTTCAGCTGTTGTTATTTCCAATATTTTCAACCATGTAATAGCGACACAGTCGTCATCTACAATAAGATAACAATAATCATTGAGATGGGCATTCCCATGATTGGGATAAATTAAGAATGGTTGTCAATCAAGTGCACCACAGATCCATGCCATATATATAGTAATCATGGCTACATGACCAATGTGTATGCCAATATAAAGTGTAGCTGCAAACAATACACAATGGAGCTACATCTCAAAATCATCAGAAGATATACAATGTCATAGGAATCTTTAGGATGCATTAGTGCCTTTGGCTGGAGATGATTACTTCATAACTCGAGAAGCAACTTCAATATATTCAAAACTTAGGTAGGAGTACGATAGGAGAATACTCACTACTCTAAGATCTTCAACATGCCATTGTGGAAAGACTAGATGACCTTAATCATCAGGCACCAAACTTCATTGATTATGGATGTGAACTTGACAAGTCTCTCAGGATGGTTGACTCATGAAGGTCAATATACTTATTGTAGAATGACCAACTCGGGTTGCAATACTTCCCCTTGGACAAGAGCATGATAGATGAAAAGACTCAGACATCATGTTATTGACATAAGTCTGTGGCACATGAGGCACCACAAACTCTCTATATTATTGGAAGAGTAACCATACGGAGGAGGACACATATATATGTAATGAGAACAACTTCCTAAGGCCATACTAGATCTCAATTCTTGCAGAACAAACTGAAGGATCTACTTTGTCCAAGGGTGACTAGATTGTTGCCAACAATAGAGAATGTTTCACCGTCCCCTCTTTTTGGAATATTTGATTTTTTTTTTGTCTTTTTCACGTATTTAACGAGCTTGAAAAAGAATAAAAGAATGCTATGTTACAAAGGAGGAATGAGTGTCGTGGGCAAGAAAACTAGTTCCAAGAGCATGGAACATATTGATGCTCAGTGAAAGGAGACATGTGTAGGATATGGACACCTGAGGAAATTCCTCCATGGGTCAAGGTGTCAGATCGCAAGGGAAAAACTTCTACAGGGATTGTACCTAAGGAATGCTCTAAAGGTTCAGTAATAGCAACATGAAGTTGAAATTAGGCCAAATACACAAATATGGGACACACAATGTGATTACAACATGACACAACGAGACTCCTTCCATGTAAATTTTCATGATCCTAGAGAAGGTAAGCTCCATGGTTTTTCACTTTTAGAGAGTCTGAAAAACACTAAAATAAGACTCTAGAGTGATCTTTTTTGTAAGGTTAGTATCCAGGGTCTGAAAAAGAATAAAATCATACCAAGGAGAAATCTTTTGGTCACTGGGGAAAAATTATTCATTTTTCGTACTTAGTCAATTCAGTCCAGAAAAGGGTTAAACTTATATTGAAAGGACGTCTCTTCAAAACCATTTTAATGAGTGTGACAAAGATATGATCACTCGACTATGTTTTCAATTTTAAGGAGTTTGAAAAGAGCTTAACTATGGACTCATTGCCTTTTTTGTAATTTAGTCCCCTGAGCTGGAAAAAATATGAAACATAATTTAGGAGAACTCTCCCAGCAAGACATGTCTCCCGAGGTGTACCTTTTTCATAGGTAATCTATTGGCCAGAAAATAAGGGAAGAAACCAGTTTATTTCGGTATTGAATAGTAAAGAGTTTAACTATGGACTCACTACCTTTTTCATAATTTAGTCCCCTGATCCTGAAAAAATATAAAACATAAATTAGGAGAACTCTCCCGGTGAGACATGTCTCCCGAGGTGTACCTTTTTCATAGGTAATATTTTGGCCAGAAAAGAAGGGAAGAAACTAGTTTATTTCCTTATTGAATAGAAACTCGTTTTACTATATATATGTTGTTTTGTGTTAAGCATATTTTGATAATAATATGTATTCATTTCATTATTCTCATAAAATCCGGATCATATATGGAAAGGATGTCTCTTCAAAACCATTTTAACAAGTGTGATAGAGACAAGATCACTCAACTATCTTTTCAATTTTAAGGAGTTTGAAAAGAGTCTATATTGTTGGAAGAGTAACCAAATGGAGGAGGACACATCTCTATGTAATGAGGACAACTTTCTAAGGCCATACTAGATCTCAATTCTTGCAAAACAAACTGAAGGATCTGATTTGTCCAAGGGTGACTAGATTTTTGCCAACAATCGAGAATGTTTCCCTGTCCCCTCTTTTCGGAATATTTGATTTTTTTTTGGTCTTTTTCACGTATTTATAGAGATTGAAAAAGAATAAAAGAATGTTACGTTACAAAGGAGGAATGAGTGCCGCGGGCAAGAAAATTGGTTCTAAGAGCATGGAACATAATGATGCTCAGTGCAAGGAGACATATGCAGGATATGGACACCTGGGGAAATTCCTCCATGGGTCAAGGTGTCAGATCGCAAGGGAAAAAAATGCTACAAGGCTTGCACCTAAGGAATTGTCTAAAGGTTCAGTAATAGCAACATGAAGCTAACAACAGTCCAAATACGCAAAGATGGCACACACAATTAAATTACAACATGAAACAATGAGACTCCTTCCATGTAAATTTTTACAAGCCCAGAGAAGGTAATCTCCATGGTTTTTCACTTTTAGAGAGTCCGAAACACACTAAAAGAAGACTCTAGAGTGATGTTTTTCATAATGTTAGTCTCCAGGGTTTGAAAAATAATAAAATCATACCAAGGAGAACTCTTTTGGTCACTGGGGCCAAAGTGTTCTTTTTCATACTTATTCCATTCGGTCCGGAAACGGGTTAAAATTATATCTAAAGGAAGTCTCTTCAAAACCATTTTAACGAGTGTGATAGAGACAAGATCACTTGACTATCTTTTCAATTTTAAGGAGTCTAAAAAGAGATTAACTATGGACTCAATGCTTTTTTTCATAATTTAGTCCCCTGAGCCCGAAAAAATATAAAACATAACTTAGGAGAACTCTTCTGTCGAGACATGTCTCTCGAGGTGTACCTTTTTCATAGATAATCTATTGGCCGGAAAATAAGGGAAGAAACCAGTTTATTTCCTTATTGAATAGTAAATATTTTAACTATGGACTCACTTCCTTTTTCAAAATTTAGTCCCCTGAGCCAGAAAAAATATAAAACATAAATTAGGAGAACTCTCCCAGTGAGACATGTCTCCCAAGGCGTACCTTTTTCATAGGTAATCTTTTGGTCGAAAAATAAGGGAAGAAACCAGTTTATTTCCTTATTGAATAGAAACTGGTTTTACTGTATATTTGTTGTTTTGTGTTAAGCATATTTTGATAATAATCTATATTCATTTTGTTATGCTCATAAAATTTGGATCATATATGGAAAGGACGTCTCTTCAAAACCATTTTAATGAGTGTGACAGAGAAAATATCACTCGGCTATCTTTTTAATTTTAAGGAGTCTGAAAAGAGCTTACCTATGGACTCACTACCTTTTTTGTAATTTATTCCCCTGAGCCTGAAAAGATATAAAACATAACTTAGGTGAACTCTCAGGGTCAGACATGTCTCTCGAGGTGTACCTTTTTCATAGGTAATCTATTCTACCCCAAATCAAACACAATCTTACGATAAATAAGGGAAGATAAAAAAGATAGAAACCTGTACCTTAAATCCTTGTGGTTGATGTCGATCCCTTCTCTTTGTTGTCCATTCCAAGACTTTCCTACTCCCAAAGATTACCTTAAATGCTAGATAACAATGTAGGACAACATATGCTTAATTATCAATATTATATAAAAATTTATTTATTCATGAAAACATTCATAAGCACAAACACATAGACATAAATATATGGGACAATCAATTTTCTCGAGGTTCCTACCGGAGGATAACGAGCCTTATGTTCTACCAATTCATTGTAAGTAGGTATTTCTTTAACTCAAATAAGAAACAATAATGATAATTAATCTATTGATTCATAGTTTATTGCGATAATATATATGTGTTTATTAATAAATAAAAGTGTAATAAGAGATGTCTAATATATGTATGTCGTTCATGTGCAAGTATTTTTCTATGAAGATATTTTGAATTTGAAATGGATATTTGTCAAACATTATGATCCAAGATTAAGGCATGTTTTGATGATGCATTAGTGGATATTGAGAAAAACAATGATGTCCAACAAAATGAGAGAAAGGGATTAGAGAACATCGAAGAAATTAACTTCCATGATGATGTTGAAGATGGTTATGTTCAGGCATAAGAAGACAACAATCCAGAGTTAGATGATGTTATGGAAGACAACAAAATGGATGGTATAGAAAATGATGATCCAAATACATTTGGTAACAATATATGTTAAGCCCTAATATTGGCTCATTACCCCTTAATTGGGGCATATTAGATTAGTAATGTTATTTTATTTATGTCAGCTT
>CBVK0100099161.1:0-27424 GCA_900067695.1 Picea abies
TTAATTTGACTAAGACCCATATTCGGAAATTTCTCCCCCTTAGGCACCTAGGGAAGAGAAACACTTGCCTTCGTACTCTATTTTCATTAAAAATTTAACATGAACAAGAGGAGGATAGAAGAAGAAGCATGCCGAGGTTTTTTCTTTGTGTTTATGTTGAGATATTTCAGTTTTCATTCGTTCATATATTCATCACAAGCCTAATTTGCTTTTATGATAGGAGGGTCTTATTGTACATAGCAATATTTAGGGCTGAATCAAATCATTCAGACACTTTTTTTTCAAAGGTGTTGATTTATCTTTGATAGTCTGTGTAGACTTGTCTGTTTGTGAATTAGTTTTCAATACTGATAAAGGCTATTGTGCATAGTCAAGTGGGAAGCAATCTGTGGCAAGTTGATCTGGCTTTTAGAGTTCAATTTTGGTTTTCTATCAGAGGTCCTTTTTTATGTTCCATCGGGGATGTCTAAGTTTGACTTTGGTCCAAGATTTTTGTATGAGATTTTGTAAAGAAAATGACTCTTTGGTGAATTGGAATGAAAAAAAGGATTGCTTTATGTCTCATCTGTCTTGATTATCATCTTGGTGTATTTACTTTTGTTCTTACATTTATTTCAAC
Source organism: Picea abies (assembly GCA_900067695.1). Taxonomy (NCBI): domain Eukaryota; kingdom Viridiplantae; phylum Streptophyta; class Pinopsida; order Pinales; family Pinaceae; genus Picea; species Picea abies. The sequence continues at coordinate 620 of CBVK0100099161.1, forward strand.
AACTGTTATATTCAGGAAATTACATAAAAAGTGAATTTCCAACAAACTTTTTGTTGATAAAAGACTAGCCTAAGCACTCGTAATTAATACTTGTGAGTTAGGATGTTATTTTTGTTGGCTATAAATGTAGGGTGATATTCCCGTCTACTTTTATTTAGCCAAGTAAAGTCTGAAAATGCTTGAATAAGATCATTTTATATCTTTTCCTCAACATTTATTTGGAGACCATACTGGGGAGATCTTTGATATCTCTCTGGTTAAAATTTTATACTCGATTTTCATTGATACATCTCTCTTTTCTGAACTTGATTCTTTGACTATTTTTCTATTAATGATTGGTCTTGTTTCAAGGTAGCCCAATATCGAGCTCGGTCTTCAAGACCAGACCAACATTTCTTTGATTATGTTTAACACCATTCTAGACACTACCAATACCCGTGCTGAATTTAACCATTCTTGGGCGGAAATTGAACAAGATATTAGTGATCAATAACAATTGGAGGCTAGATGTAGACAACCTAGAAATCAGTAGTAAACCTTTGTTTCTTAAAGCTTTGGCCTTCCTTTCATGTCCTTAGACTCTCATGCTTCCAGAAGAAGAAGAGGCTTGTCACCCGAAATCAATCCTATTGTTGAAATAGGAAGAAGAAATGTTGTGTTATCTGCCCAAAAAAGTGCTCTAAGGAGAAATTTATCTGATTCATCCAACTCGTCTTTCTTTCCCTCATCTATCATCCACAAGATGGCATCTAGTGGTGGCTCTAGTGGCACCGGAAGTGCTCCATCTTCCCAATATTCATCGTCATCGGTGATTGGTAGCTTGTACAACCACCATATCCCTGTCCAATCTACTACAAACCCCAACAAAGTCATTAAAAAGTATGGGTTTTTTCAGTTCGAAGAAGATGCCACAAACACACCATGGCATGTGTCCTCTCCTCTTAACCTAGCACCTTCTACTCACCCACTTCCAAAGTTTAAAGAGAATTTTCCTAAGTTTTCAGGAAATAACATTGTCATTACCAATGAACACCTAGTGGCATTTTCTAATTCTTGTCATAACATAGGGGCTAACGAAAATGAAACTTGCATGCACTTGTTCATGAATTCCTTGGAAGGAAAGGCTGTGGTCGATTTCTTTGACCTTCCTCCTAAGATCCTGTCTACTTGGGAGGAATTAATCTATTGGTTCTGATCCACTTATGGGAAATCCAAAAGCAATGCCAAAAAGTTAAGGGAATACAATAACCTCACTTATCAAGATAGTGAGACCATCAAGTATTTCAACTTGCATTTCACCAAGTTGTACAATCAGATCCCCAAACTTATCCACCCCCAGAATCAAGCCACTTACAATGCATTTCCTTCTCCCTACCATCATAGGCTTGAGGAAAGGCCATTGATAATCTCGGTTCCACTCTGCATACTTGCTGAGAGTATGAAGAAAATCTTGAAATAGTTGGTCTTCCCCAGGGAGAATCAGTTAGATAGACAGACATGTACTCTCTCTTACAACTAATACAAGATATGAACAATCATATGATAGCATTTGAGCAGAAGGGTATTATCTCCCCTCTCACCCCTGGATATTCATCCTCTTCTGCACCCCTCTTTAGAAATCTAGTTGAAAACCATTGTCAGCCTAAGACTATCCTATCTCAAAGTTGGTGCAACTTTTACGAGGAGAACCATGAAGAAACCACATGTGAGGTAAAAAAGAGTGCTAGAGATAAGATCTTTGGTAAGAGACCGGAAGCTACTATGCTTGTCCTAGACTTTGTGGAGCCAGAGGATGTCATGGTTATTAACACTAGGAACAAAGCCTATGCTCCCAAGGGTAAATTTGATCTTGCTCACAGTTATTCTAGCCTAAGCTCATCCTCAACCGCTGCTATGCCCTAGGTTTGTAAAATTCATGAGAGTCAAAGAATCACTCCCCCTCCTCCCTCTTCTAAATACAATATATTTAATCAATTGGCCAACATTAAATAAGATGCAAACCTCCTAGACATGGTTGTTGTTGGTCACTATAATTGCTTAATTAATTCAAACAATCAAGTGCTACATAAATTGTCAACCCGAGGAAGTCTATTTATTTCAAAGATAACCATGCACTATATATGCTCAATTCCAAAAGAAACTTAGAGTTGTAGTAGAGGAAACTATATTAATCACACTTGCCTTGAATAAACTGAAGTTCTGACTTGAATTACAGGAAATCAACCTACCTATTGCAGATCTTAAAGAGGTGATTAATCTAAAGAACCTGGATTACATTAAAATGACAACTACAACAGGAAAGAACAACTAATCTGTAACCAGAGAACAAGACCCTGTTCCCAAGAAGGAACTCCAATACCTTGTCCTAATTAACACACTTTCATGAAAGCATCAATGCATAGAAGACTAACTCTATCTAACAGAGAACAAGACCTTCTAATTCCTTCCCTTAAGCAGGAACCCTTAACCCAGTCTCTGATCAGCACACTTGTGAAGATAACTGAAGGCTAACTAATTCTATAGAGAACAGGACCTTCTAATCCCTTCCATTAAGCAAGGACCCTTAACCCAGTCTCTGATTAGCACACTTGTGAAAACAACTGAAAGCTAACTAATTCTATAGAAAACAGGACCTTCTAACCCCTTCCATTAAGCAGGGACCCTTAACCCAGTCTCTGATTAGCACACTTGTGAAAAAAACTAAAAGCTAACTAATTCTACAGAGAACAGGACCTTCTAATCCCTTCCATTAAGCAGGGACCCTTAACCTAGTCTCTGATTAGCACACTTATTAAAACAACTGAAAGCTAACTCATTCTACAGAGAACAGGACCTTCTAATCCCTTCCATTAAGCAGGGACCCTTAACTCAGTCTCTGATTAGCAAACCTTATAAAATCATCACACAAGATTGCCAATTAAAATGATTGTGAAAATAATGTAACATTCAATAAAATAAAGTTCCTAACAAGACAGAGTTCAGTAGTGTTCAGCAAAGCAGAATTCATTAAAAGTAGTGTTTCAGCAAGACAAAAGTTAATCAAGGCATAAACAGAAATTACACTAACACACTGTAAAACTAACGGGTGAATCTTGTGAAGAAGGTGGGCCCTCCCTTCTCACAAGATTCCCCTGAGACGAAAAGGCTAGAGGAGGATGTTCAAAACAGTCATTTATTCATCTATCAAAGTATCATATTACAATCTGGAAATGAAGTACGTCCCTCTCTCTGAAGCTTTCTTAATACATAAAACTTTGATCCTTCGAATGATGATTTCCTCTTATTTAAAGAGGGAACCCCTTCAATACAATTGATCAAAAATTACAGATGTATATTTGAACCCTATTCTTAGTCAGATCGACTTTTCTAAACCGGAATAGGAGATCCTATTATCCTGGAACAGAATGCTATTACGAGTGTTGAATGAGGTGTTGATGTTACGGCTAGAGTGACAGTTTCTTGTTGCTACTGCATGTTGTTTCAGCATCGCCAATCGCAGGCTATTTCAGCCACGGGATTTGCGCTCTTGATTGTTTCAACATTTCTCATGTAGCAGTGATGGTTAGTAATCTATGTGAGTTGTTGTTGACCGCGGACTTTGTAACAGCTTCCCTTGTGTTTCAACGTCATCGGTCCTGGGCTGTGTAACGGCTTCCTCTGTGTTTCAGTATCGTGACCATGAACTATGTACAGCTTTTGTGTTTCAACATCGTCGACCATGTAATAGCTCTGTGTTTCAACATCGTCGATCATGGACTGTGTAACAACTTCTATGTTTTGTTGTTTCAGCAACAGGCCTCAAATGCTAATCTGCAGTTTGAACTGTTTCATCATTTATGCATTTCTAATCAATGGTTAAGTACAAGAGTGATGTAAAATATTATGCAAAATAGATTAAACGTATAGTAATGAGAAGGGACGTTGTATACCTTTGGAATAATAAGATAAAATGATAATATGATTTTAAATGTGGGTGATCAAGAGTGTAATTGTGGCAAAAAGTATGGGCAAAAAGGTACATTGTGTGGTCCTAACATCCCCCTCAACTCAAGGCGTTGCATGTCCTTAGGCAACTTCACTTTGAATCAAAGTCTAGATATTGACTCTAAGCGTGTAAGTTACTCAAGTAGTAGCTATGGGAGGTACTATCCGTTGGCACTCTGAACCCTTGAACCCGCTGTAATCTTTGCCATGCTGTTGTTTCTATCTTCTTAGGCAACTTATAACTGATTTGATACCTTTCTATTGGCAACCAGAGGATAGGAAAATAAAACTGGTACCCTATCCAGTTTTTAGCACATTGTTGAACACACTGGATGTAGTTAGGTACCCTGGAAATTGCTACCTTAAGGTTGGTGGGGCTAAAAGGATTATGTTCTTGTCTTTTCTCAGTGGATTGCTGCCAAAACAGGTTATTTGCCTGGAGGGCAGGAATCTCTATGGATCTGATGATGTGCTGACAATCCTGAAGCACTGCTGATTGTAGCTGCTGAAAATGTTCAATCACCCCTGGTTGCTTTAATAACTCATAATATTCTGTGACAAAGGTGGCTGCCTTCTATGGTTCTAGTCTTATCCAGAGGAGGCGATTATCTTCATTGTGCTTGGCAGCCAAAAAGTCATCTTGCCACAAAATCTGATTGTGGAGAAAGGAGGTGAATGCTTGAATTTGGATGTCCCCGACAAGGGGATTAATGTTCAACTTCCTGTTCTCGGGAATGGCCTCGTTATGAAAGTATGCCTCACAGAGGAGGTGGTGATCCCTAGTAGAGGTTGCTACAAAAGTTTTGACAAAATCTGCTGGGTGTAGTACTGCATGGGGTTTACCTTCTATAATTGATTTGATCTGAAACCATGTGAGTCGCTCCATAAGGAATAAGGAGTAGTTGCAAGATGGATTTCTTGTGGCCAATATCTTTTGTACCAAATCAAATACCAGGGTCAATCTGCCTTTCAATTCTTTGTTCTGCTTCTTAAGGGCACGAGCTTCCTGGCGTGTCTGCTCTAACGCTTCCCAATTTGAGTAGGTATGATTTATCCAGATTTGTATGTACACTTGCAGGCTTTTGGCCTATGTTGCAGTATACTCTTTCTTCCATTTTTGTATTGCTGCCTGCTCATCCCATAGCTGAGTCTGTGTTTCATCGTTACAAGTAGTGGGATGAGGTAAGGTTTGAGTAGATTGTTCCATAAAAGTGGGGAGATTGATCTGGTTGGGAGGTTTAAATTCCTTCATAGGCATTGTCTGTACAGCTTTGTTGACAAAGGTAGGGGCTTCTTTTGTTACAATGCAGGGCTCAGTCTTGATCTTGGGAGGACCAGATGGTTCTTGTGTTTCAGCAGGTTCTTCCTTGACTACAAAAGTTGAAGGAGTAGGGGGTGCTCCTGTCACTGGGACTTGAATTACCTTATAGCCTGCTTGATAGTAAATATCCCCACATTGACAACACATATATTCTTTACACAGGCTCTCTGTGGTCCCTTCTGACAAGGTTGTTGTACGAGCTAAGGTGTACAAATTTAGTTCCTTCTCGTATGCTTCCTTTTCCTTGGCTAATTCTTCTTTATATGCTTCCATTTCAGACTTTAAAAACTCGTTTTCCTGCAAGACAGAGGCCATTGTTGGTTCTGGTTGAGGGATGACTGGTTCTTCTGTGGCAGTCACAGCCTCACTAGCTAGTTGTTGTGGAGCAGCTGCAGGAATGGTAGCTGATTCTTGTGTTTCAGCTTCTTGATGTAAGAAAAGTAATGATGCAGCACCCTGGACCTCTAATTCATGTATCTCAATTTCAATATCAGCAGTTGGTTCTTGTGTTTCAGTCGTAGCTAGTTCTTGTGTGGCAACTATGACTGGTTCTTGTGTTTCAGCCACTGAATGGGTAGTTGGTTCTTGTGTTTCGGATACTTTATTTGAGGAGAGTAGTGTTGTAGCACCCTGGGCCTCTGATTCCTGTATCTCAATTTCAATATCAGTAGCTAGTTCTTATGTTTCAGCCGTAGTTGGTTCTTGTGTAGCAGCTATGGTTGGTTCTTGTGTTAAATGATGTTGCAGCACCCTGGGCATCTAGTTCTTGTGTTTCAGTGCCCGTGGGTGGAATAGGCAAAGATCCTGGGATTTGGGAGGTTGGAGGTGTACGGGGTATCAGTCGAATAGGTGGGGGGTCTAGGGTAGTGGTAATAATGGGTGGCCTTGTTGAGTCCCTTGTTCTCTTTTTTCGTAAGAAGGATGGAAAGAAGCGAATTTGTTTTCGTTTTCATGAAGGTCTTTCCTTAATGATGGGGCAGGGGGAATTATCTGGCTCAGAGTCATCACTAAGAATATGAAGGGCGGGACTGGATGATTCTGTTAAGGTATGAGGTGGGCTTGGTATGGTAGGGGAATTGATTGGACTGATTGGTTCTGTGGGCGGGCTATTAGGTACTTCTGGGAAGTCTGGGGGGTTTTGCGGTTGCTGCTCCTGGGGATTTTCGGGAATTCCAGCAGCTCTTTCGGGGTTTATAGGTGGGTTATTTAGTGGGGGGTTTTGTTGAGAAAAACACCTTTGGATGAGCAGTTGGACAAGGTGGTGATGGGTGAGTGACAGGGTGGGATCTTTAGCCTTTCTGTAATAGTGTACCATGTTTTTCAGACAACCTAGCAAATAATAAGGAATATTCACTCGTTTATTATGCCGTAAATGAGATAACAGAAGAAATTCATGCTGATAAACTACCTGGTATCGTCCCTCGCAGGTTAGGTAATGTTTGATGAATCTTGCAACTTCCGGCCATGGGGGTGGAAATGAGCTGAGTTGAACACCCCTGCCTTTAAATTCAATTCATTCTTCTGGCAAGAAGAAGTTCTGTTGAGCATTCCGAATGATATGTTTACGGCTAAAAATTTGAATGTCGTCGATAGGGAAGCCTGAGACCTGTGCTATGTCTTCTTCTGTTACTGAAATTTGGACCCCTTGGACGACAAAATGGTCTTCCTAAAGGTTTTGGGGGAATTGCAGGACCTGTTGTTCATTATACCCCTGGAGTCTCTGAAAGTAACTGAGCCATCCTGCCTGCTGGAAGATTTGATAAGCTACTGGATAATGTTCTAACAATGTTGTGGTGGCGGGCTCATTCCGTATGACAGAGCCTCCCATAGCTACAAGCTCGGTAGGATACAATGTCAAAGAGTATGAGTATCAGCTTTTGTGCAGAATGAGTTTTCCAAGCGTCGTTATGCAAAATGGTGGTCAAATGCGCAAAAGGGTGGTGAAATAGGGATGGCGGTGGTGAATTTGTGCGAAATGATGGTATAGAAGGTTTGATGTGTCCCCCCCCTTCCGTCAAGTGCGGATGATAAATGATTACACTCGAGTGGTCATAATGATTTAGAATCTTCTCATTAACTATCGCTTAACTGAATTACATAAAATTTACATACCTCGCCTTACCTTTTGATTTGTTCTGCAAACAAAATATCATGTCTGTCCATGGTAGCCCTACAGTGGTCATGGAAGAGACTTTTGATCTATTAGATGAATTGTCTAAAGGGTTTGTTGACTGAAAGGATGAGCTATGGTGTGAGAGCATAAAAGCTTGCTGACAGATGATGTTGAAAAATTGGTGTTTCAGCAACAAAGAAGAACGAGGCAAAAAAATCGTTGGATGGTGTTGTTTCGGTGATGAGAAAATGTGAAGAATTGTTGAACAATGGTGTTTCAGCAATAGAAAAGGCGGAACAATTGTTGGACGATGTTGTTTCATCTATGGAAAAAAAGAAAAGTGGTAAAAGGTTGTTGAACAGTGATGGGGGAAATAGGTTTGGAGTTGGTGGAAGCGGTGTTTCAGCAACAAAGGAAAGTCAAGAGTGGTGGACAGTGGTGTTTCGGTAACGAAGAAAGTAAAAAGTGTTGAACAGTGGTGTTTCAACATCGGGAAAAATGATGAAAAGTTGCTGACAATGGTGTTTCAGCAACAGAAAAGAAAAGGCGAAACAATTGTTGGACGGTGTTGTTTCATCGATGGAGAATGGCGAGGAAATGGAAAATAAGAGTGGCAAAGGTTGTTGATCAGTGATGGGGGGAAAAAGATGTGGAGTTGCTGATAGTGGTGTTTCAGCAATAGAGGAAAGTCAAAAAGTGTTGAACAGTGGTGTTTCAGCATCGGAAGAAAGTGAAAAGTGTTGAACGGTGGTGTTTCAGCATCGGAGGAAAGTCGATAGTGTTGAATGGTGGTGTTTCAGTATCAGAGGAAGCTTGTGTCTTTGAAGTAGGATCATCCTGTGCTTCGATCGGGAATATGCAAAAATTGATTGTAACATGGTATTTTTTTGACAGGGATTATTAGTACATAAAATCTAATCTAATACTAAAGAAATTAACTTAAAAGAATTAATTGCAATGAGGGGTAGAAGCCCCTTCTAAGAAGAGGTAATGGGCATCTGCCATGCATGTGGCCTTAAAATCTTCTTTGGAAATAGGGTGTTGGTACAGACAGAGACGATGACCATTTACAAGTAACGGAGTTTTGGAGTCATCGATTGTGAGGAGCCTTACTATTCTATTGGGGAAAACAATGTCTACTTTGTAAGGTCTGAGCCATCTTGTATGCAGTTTCCCTTGAAATTCTTTGAACCGGGAATCATACAGTAGGGCAAAATTGCCTTTTTGGAACTGCTTGTTCTTGATATTTTTGTCATGCCATTTTGACCTTTGCTGTTGAATTATGGTTGTTTGTTGAATGGCATCTAGTATTTTCTCCTCCAGTTCATTAAGCTGCTGCAACCTGGCTATCTGTGCATCGGTTAAATCAAGGTTGATAGCTAGAGTAGTCCTTAAGGTTTTTATCTCAAATTCCACAGGAAATACAACACTCTTTCCATAGACTAATTCATGTGGAGAGAATCATGTAGTATTTCTCCAGGTAGTTCTGTAGGCCCATAATGCTTCAGGGAGCCTATAGGACCAATCCTTTCTATTTTCCTTCACTATTTTTGTGAGAATGGCTTCTATTACTTTGTTTGTTCTTTCCACCTATCCATTGGCTTGGGGGTGGTATGCTGTAGTCATTCTCTGTTGAATATGATATCTCTGAAGGGTGGCTTTGAACCCATGAGAAGTGAAAGGAGGTCCTCCATCTGTAACTAATTCTCTTGGTACTCCAAATCTGATGAAGATGTCTTTAAATAAGAAATCTATAACTGCTTCATCGGTCGCTTGGTGGAGTGCTTTGGCTTCCACCCATTTAGTCATGTAGTCTGTGCAGACCACTATGTAAACTTTTTTATTGGATGGAGGGTTGATGGGTCCTAGAAAGTCTAAGGCCCATATTTCAAATGGTCCAAGTACTATCTGGGGGTTTAATGGCATTTCATCTCTATGATTAGGTTGGCCTACTCTTTGGCAGCTATCACAGGCCTGGACATATTTCTTTGCATCTTTGAAGAGTGAGGGCCAATAGTACCCCATCCTGAGAATTTTATGTGTTGTTCTCTTATCAGCAAAATGCCCTCCACAAGGGCCATCATGACAAGCTTTTAGTAGATCATACACCTCATCTTCTCTAATACACCTTCAAATTTCTTGATCAGCTCCTGTATGGAAAAGGTACCCATTTATCCAACTATACCGAGCACTTTGATAAATGATACTTTTTTTCTCTCGGTGGGATAGGTGTGGTGGTAACTTCCCTGCAACCAAGTAGTTAGCAATGTCTGCATACCAAGGTGAGTGGGTAGAAACTGAAAATAAATATTCATCAGGAAAGGAATCATCTACTGGGGTATCATCATCAAGTGTCAATCAAGAAAGGAAATCAGCAACTACATTCTCTTTTCCTGGTCTATCTACAATTGTAATATCAAATTCTTGCAATAATAGTAGCCATCTGGTGACTCTAGCATTTGTGATAGGTTTGTTCATTAAGTATTTGATAGCTGAGTGATCAGTATGGAAAAAAGTAGAATAGCCAGTAATGTAATGTCTAAATTTATTAATTGCGTAGATAACTGCTAAGAATTCCTTCTCAATGACTGTATAATTGAGTTCAGTGGGGGTCATATTCTTGTTGATGAAAGAGATAGCATAAGGGAGATGATTTTCTTCCTGTCCCAAGATAGCTCCTATAGCAGTATCTGAAGCATCGGAGGATATATGAAAGGGAAGTGTCCAATCGGGTCCTCTAAGAATAAGAGTTGTAGATAACTGATGTTTAAGTGTGTTAAATGCTTCCTGGCAAAAATTAGTCCATTTGAATTCAACATTTTTCATCAGTAATTGTTAAGCCCTAATATTGGCTCATTACCACTCAATTGGGGCATATTAGATTAGTAATGTTATTTTATTTATGTCGGCTTTAGCGAAGAGGCTTATTATCTGAAATTATCTATTTTTCAAGGCGTTGAGTACTTTTTCTGAGGTTTTTATATGCTATATTGATGTTTGGTTCTTAACAGTAATACAAACAGGGGAGAAGCTATTTTGGAAAAAATCTTGATGAATCTTCTGTAGTATCCAGCATGTCCTAGAAAACTTCTTACCTCTGTTTGAGTTTTGGGAGTAGGAAGATATTTAATGACTTGTATTTTGGATGGGTCTACCTAAATTCCTTGAGATGAGATAAAATGTCCAAGCACTATTCCTTCACTCATCATCATATGACATTTTTCTGTACTTAAGGAGAGTTGGGATTGTATGCATCGTTTAATTACTTTCTCAAGGTTTTGTAGTGCTTCCTGAAAAGAAACACCATAAGGAGTAAATTCATCCATAAAGATTTCCATAGAGTCATTAAGCATATCAGAAAAGATTCCTAAAACTGCTCTTTGGAAGGTTGTTGATGCATTACATAGTCCAAATGGAAGGACTCTATAAGCAAAGGTTCCCCAAGGGCTAGTAAAGGTGGTTTTATCTTGATCTTGAGGTGCAATTTTGATTTGGTTATACCCACTGAAACCATCTAAAAATGAGAAAAATTTCTTCCCTGACAAATTATCTAACACTTGATCAATGAATGGTAACGGAAAGTGATCTTTTTGAGTGGCGTTATTTAAACCTCTATAATCCACACATACTCTCCATTTCCTATTTTTCTTAGGAACTATTACCAACGGGGACACCCATTCACTGTCTGATATAGGATAGATAAACCCTACATTGAGAAATTTTTGAAGTTCTTCTTTGAGGATTTCTCTTAAATTAGGGTTCATTCGTCATTGAGTTTGGCAGATCAGTCGACAATCTTCCTTAATATATATTCGATGAGTACATAATTTAGGAGAGATTCCTTTCATATCTGTGTAATCCCATGCGAATGCTTCTTTATTTTCCCGAAGTAACTTCATTAATTGTTGTGTTTCAGCATCTGTCAGATTAGAGTTTATGTTCAGTGTTTTGCCAGGTTCAATTTCTACTGGTATGCTTTTAGAGGAGATGGTGGTAGATGTTTGAGGTAGGCTTTCCGAGTTGAGGTTTTCTTGATTATCAGACTCCAACAGTGCAGTTAGTTGGTTATGATTTTATGGAGTCACAGACGAGGGTTCGCAAATAAAATTATTAATTACTTCATCCTCGGTGGAGTCTTTCAGGCTTAAGGCTTTTCTGATAGTCAAAAGGGGTTGAGTAGGTTGATCATCAAAATCTACCCATACAAAATTATCATTATTAATCAGGGGTGTAGCGTGAGGGTAGAGGGTAAGCTATTTAGTTTCATAACCATTTGAAATTTCCATTGAGCCTGATCTATAGCTGATAAAAGCATCTGCTGTGGCTAGCCAAGGTCTACCCAAAATTAGAGGGTGGCTCCCCAACTTTGTTTTGGGTTGTAGTACCGTAAAGTCAACTGGATAATTCCAGGATTCCACAGAGATAATGAGGTCTTCAATGACTCCTTCTAGTTTAATTGTGGATAGCTCAGCCAATTCTAGGATAGTTGGGGTGTCTCTGACTTCATTTTGCAATTGTAGCAGTTGTAAGGTTTCCAGAGTCATGATATTGATAGCGGCACCTAGGTCTACCAGGACTCGATGGATTATCGTTTTTCCAATTTGTACTGTAATGGTAGGGTGGTCAGGATCACCATACTTAACTGGGGGAGTTTTACCTGACATTAGTGCAGACAAGTCTCCCATAACATGGACTATAAGGGGATCCTTAATTTTCCTACTAGGCTTTTTAACACAAATATCTCACATCATCCTGGCATAGATTGGTACGTCTCAGAGTGCTTGTAGTAGAGGAATTTTGACATATAAATTTTGTAATTCCCCTAGAAGATTGAAGGATGGTGGCTCAGGCATTTTAGTTAAGGCTAAACGCTCAGGAAATGGTGGTTTTGTTGTTTCAGCAGCATTGTTAGAGGATGATTGTACCTCTTCAAGTACATCATGCTTTTTTGTTTCCTCTTTATCAGAAGAGGTAACATAAGCTATGGTAGGTTCCACTATTCTCCCAGATCATAGATGAATATCGTTGCATTGCACAGGGAGAAGAGAAAGTGTAGGCTGGTTATAAATATCAATGCACTGCAAAGCTTTATTATTTGGGTTAGGGTTAGGTTGTACAGGTAGCTGGGGTCTCATCATTTGATTGTTTGGGGGAGTACCTGCTGGTAAGGAGAGTGGTTGTAGGAATATTTTGGAAGGGGGGTTGTTGTCCTCTCCAATTTTGATTCCATTGGTTCTAATATGGTTGTTGTTGCTGTGGAGGCCAAGGGGTCCACATTGATGGATCAAAAAAGGGTGGGTTAGTTTGTTGCATGGGTGGGTAAGTTTGTTGCATGGGTGGGTAATTTTGTTGCATGGGTGGGCAATTCATTTGATTAGAGTATTGCATTTGATTATAGGGGGGGTAACTCATTTGATTGAAAGAAGGATAATTATTCCAACGATTAGAAGATGCAAATGGCATGTTAGGATTCATACCTTGTCCCCGCGGTTCCCATTGCCTCCTTTGTGTCAACAGATAGACAGCTTCAACTTCTTCGTCTATTGGTTGTAATGCTGCCTTGATCCCTCGTAAAGATGGACAATGTTGGGTATCATGATCTTTATCACAGATGGTGAATATTAGCTTTTTGTCCAATGGACATTCTCTTCGTGGGTGCTTATCTCTGCATTGAGAACAAAATATGGACAGGGCTACTTCTGCTTCTGCTTGCTTTTTCTTAATCTGTAGGGTGTCAATTTGTGAGGCAAAAGAGGTTAACATTTCAGTTTTAAAACCTTCAAGTAAATTACCTATCTCGGCTCTTGTTGCTCCTCCATTGGCTGATTTTTGGACTCTTGAAAATGTGGTGTCCCTGTTGTTTGATCTATTTCTTGAAGCTCCTCTTGAACATCTTTTGCATAAATTAACAATTTCATCGTATGAAGATATGTCCCCTTTTCCAAGCATATTCAACATATCTAAAGAGTCATCCCTTACTCCTTTTAATAATATAGTTTTGAGAATATCCTTACTTACATTGGGGTGACTAGATCTTTGTAGATTGTACTGTAGCCTTTCTACAAAGTCCTCCAAATTATCATCCTCTTTCTGCATCATCTTAAATAGCTCCTCCCTTTTTTCTCTTGTTCGGCAGTAGTCCTGGTATTTGTTTAGGAATTTCTGTTTCATTTGGTCCCATGTTGTGATTAAATGGCCTCCAAGACTCATAAACCATCTTAGTGCATTCCCTTTTAGTGTTTCTGGAAATAACTTTAGTTTTTGAGCATTAGAAATGTAATCATAACTTCTGCATAATATATCAAACTCAAAAAGAAATTCATCAGGATCTTCTGAAGACAAACCATGAAAATTAGGTAATGTTGAGAGTGGAATGTTTTTCATGGGGGATACTCCCCTAGGGAGATCGCCAATAGGAAATCCTAACATGGAGAAAGAGTTTTCATCATTTACCTGTCCTTCAGGACCCGCATGTCCTTCGTGATGCAATTCTTCATTGTACTCATCCATGTTTCCCTCTGTCTGCTCCCCTTCTACGCTTGCTCTGTCTTCAATCTCTCCTACTAGCTTATGGACTGTCTCGGGACTCCAAACTTCTTTACCTATTTCAAAGTTTGCTTGAAATGAAGGCTGGGACTTTTTTTTCCGAAGGTTTGGTTGTTGAGCAGCAGATTCAGACTTTGATATAATCTCGTCAATGTAAGTCTTTCTTCCTCCTTTTCCTTTTCCCTTGCCACCTGTAAGGTCAATATCTTTGGGGTTTCCGTGTCCTTTCATGCAATATTTGTATTTGAAAAATCATAAGTGCTTTTGAAATCTAAAATTACCTTCCCTGGCAACGACGCCAAAATGTTGGTCACTATAATTGCTTAATTAATTCAAACAACCAAGTGCTACATAAATTGTCAACCCAGGGAAGTCTATTTATTTCAAAGATAACCACGCACTATATATGCTCAATTCCAAGAGAAACTTAGAGTTGTAGTAAAGGAAACTATATTAATCACACTTGCCTTGAATAAATTGAAGTTCTGACTTGAATTACAGGAAAGAAACCTACCTATTGTAGATCTTAAAGAGATGATTAATCTAAAGAACCTGGATTACATTAAAATGAGAACTGCAACAAGAAAGAACAACTATTATGTAACCAGAGAACAGGACCCTGTTCCCAAGCAAGAACTCCAGTACCTTGTCCTGATTAACACACTTTCATGAAAGCATCAATGCATAGAAGACTAACTCTATCTAACAGAGAACAAGACCTTCTAATTCCTTCCCTTAAGAAGGAACCCTTAACCCAATCTTTGATTAGCACACTTGTGAAGATAACTGAAGGCTAACTAATTCTACAGAGAACAGGACCTTCTAATCCCTTCCATTAAGCAGGGACCCTTAACCCAGTCTCTGATTAGCACACTTGTGAAAACAACTGAAAGCTAACTAATTCTACAGAGAATAGGACCTTATAATCCCTTCCATTAAGTAGGGACCCTTAACCCAGTCTCTTATTAGCACACTTGTGAAAACAACTAAAAGCTAACTAATTCTACAGAGAATAAGACCTTCTAATCCCTTCCATTAAGCAAGGACCCTTAACCCAGTCTCTGATTAGCACACTTGTGAAAACAACTGAAAGCTAACTCATTCTAGAGAGAACAGGACCTTCTAATCCCTTCCATTAAGCAGGGACCCTTAACTCAGTCTCTGATTAGAAAACCTTATAAAATCATCACACAAGATTGCCAATTAAAATGATTGTGAAANNTAACATTCAATAAAATAAAGTTCCTAACAAGACAGAGTTCAGTAGTGTTCGGCAAAGCAGAATTCATTAAAAGTAGTGTTTCAACAAGAAAAAAGTTAATCAAGGCATAAAAAGAAATTACACTAACACACTGTAAAACTAACAAGTGAATCTTGTGAAGAAGGTGGGCCCTCCCTTCTCACAAGATTCCCCTGAGACGAAAAGGCTAGAGGAGGATGTTCAAAACAGTATTTTATTCATCTATCAAAGTATCATATTACAACTGGAAATGAAGTACGTCCCTCTCTCTGAAGCTTTCTTAATACATAAAACTTTGATCCTTCGAATGATGATTTCCTCTTATTTAGAGAGGGAACCCCTTCGATACAATTGATAAAAAATTACAGATGTATATCTGAACCCTATTCTTAGTCATATTGACTTTTCTAAACCGGAATAGGACATCCTATTATCCTACAACAGAATGCTATTATGAGTGTTGAATGAGGTGTTGTTGTTACAGCTGGAGTGACAGTTTGTTGTTGCTGTTGCATGTTGTTTCGGCATCGCAAATCGCAGGTTGTTTCAGCCACGGGATTTGCGCTCTTGACTGTTTCAACATTTCTCATGTAGTAGTGATGGTTAGTAATCCATGTGAGTTGTTGTTGACTGCGGACTGTGTAACAGCTTCCCTTGTGTTTCAACGTCATCGTTCCTGGGCTGTGTAATGGCTTCCTCTGTGTTTCAGCATCGTGACCATGAACTATGTACAGCTTTTGTGTTTCAGCATCGTCGACCATGTAACAGCTTTGTGTTTCAGCATCGTCGATCATGGACTGTGTAACAGCTTCTTTGTTTTGTTGTTTCAACAACAAGCCTCAAATGCTAATCTACAGTTTAAACTGTTTCAACATTTATACATTTCTAATCAATGGTTAAGTACGAGAGTGATGTAAAATATTATGCAAAACAGATTAAACATATAGTAATGAGAAGGGACGTTGTATACCTTTGGAATAATAAGATAAAGTGATAATATGAGTTTAAATGTGGGTGATCAAGAGTGTAATAGTGGCAAAAAGTATGGGAAAAAAGGTACATTGTGTGGTCCTAACAATTGTCATCCCTGAACAAGAGATGCACCTGAAACAATTCATGGAAGGAAATGATTATGTTGTAGCCAATCTTTCCGAAGAGGTAGACAAAGAGGATTCTTTTGTAAATAAAGTAGGTGTACATAAATTTAGATACATTGTAAAAAAAACCTTTTTATATTTCTGTAAAGATCATGGATAAGATTTCCCATTGTTGCCTCATTGATGGTGGTTTAGGCCCAAGTTTCATGTCAAGATTATTATGGAAGAGCTAGGATTTTCTTATACAAATGAAAATGCCAGAAACATTCTCTCCTATAATATTCTACAACAAACAACCATAGGCAAGATTAAAGATGTAACCTTGGTTTTATACACTCATCCGGAGATAAGGACAACCCTCAGCATTCAAGTGATTTATATGCATGTAAGAAATTATTCAATTATCCTGGGGAGAGATTGGAAATCCTTAACAGGTGGATACCTCTCACTCTACGGGACACATTTATCCAATCTGTGAAATGTCAAGAATATTATAGTCCTTAGAGAGGAAATAATTTCACCATACATAGAAAATGTTCTAGAATCTAGCATAAACTATATCGAAGAATACCTAGGAGTGTATTCCATATTTGTTGAAGAGGATAATATTCCTTTGGAAAGAATTGATTTAGATAATGATATATGGCATATGCACTTTGATGATTCATGCAAAAGTGAAGCTCATGGGGTTGTTATTGTCTTGGTTTACCCTACAGGAAAAAATCATAATCTGTTATATAGGGTGGAGTTTTCTTGTACAAAAAATGTCATTGAATTCAAAGATTTATTATGAGGCATTGAGAACACCCTTAATCTTGGTTTTACTCACCTTTCAGTTTTCAGGAATTTCGAGCTTGTTGTGAACCTGATACATAAGATATGCTCTCCTAGCGACAAGATGATGGAACAATACTCCCAAACTATTTGGGCACTTGTCTCGAACCTTCTATCTTTCAACATCACTCATGTTAAGAAGGAGTTTAATTCAATGGCTGATAGGTTAGCTATCTTTGCAGCCTCTCCTAACTAGAAAATATTGCCTCACAGGCTCGATTGTGCCTTTCAATCTCTACATCGTCCATACATCCGTGAAAAGGAAGGATCTTGGAAGACCATCCCTAACGACGAGAGCATGTGTGTTGTCATTCAAAATGAACCTCTTAAGCCTGAGGAGATTATATTTGTAGAAAATAATAAGATTCTTGAGGGCTTGACTCCTCTTGAGAGTTCATTTTCTTTGAGTGTTGTAGGCAATAAAGAAAAAAGAAAGGAAGAGGAGTTATGGAAGAAGGTGATTGAAACCATCCTCTTGAACATTAGGACATTTGAACCTTCAACGAATGTTAAAATAAATGTCCAATGCTCTGTTAAAGAAGAGATGAGGTCCACCGAACTACTTGGTGAATCTCAAAAGGGTTTTTCTTGGTCTTATGAGGATCTTCATGGTTTTGATCCTGGTCTTGTTCAGCATATTATGAAACTAGCTAGGAAAAAACAAGAACTTGTTAAATCTACATCAAAAGCACCCTTTTGAAGGGATTTGAGAGATTTCTTAAGGGCTGGAATGTTTTTTTTAGCCCACCCTAAATGGGTCTCAATTTGGAAATCATCCTCAGGGACCACTGATAATATCAGAACTTGTATTAGTCTTTGAACTTTTAGGAAAGCGATTATGAGAAATCATTTTCCCCCTCTCAATATGGAAATGTTTTTGCAACAGGTTGTAGAGACACAGTTAAGATCCTTACTTTACAGTTTGTTTGGTTACAAGATAATCAAAGTAAAAGGAGAAGACGTTCACAAAACCACTTTCATTACTAATTGTGATACCATTCCTTACAAATGTTGGCTTTGTATATTATTTGATACATGTATTGCTTTTAAAAAAACTATGCACATGACTCTCGATGGATTGGTCAGTCTCCATCTCTATCTTGATAATATAATTGTGTGCATCAAGGGACTGATGATTACATCAGATTTCCATGTGATCGGTCCTTTCCAAATTTCTTTTGTCTTGGATACTAATTCTTATATCTCAAAAGATTTGCAGAAGCAATTGTTTCCCTACAACACTAACACCCCTCGCTTGAAATATTGCAAGGAACCAACATGAAAAGTTCTAAAGCTGTATGGATTTTGTTGTATACTAGTATCCTAGCTATGATTTCTTTTTTTTGTGCTTCTTTTCTATGCTAAAAGTACCTTGATTTCTACCTTCTAAGTTAAGTTTTCTTTCCTTGTTGTTTTTCAATTGAGTCTTTTACTGCTAATGTTTTAATTTCTGCATTATTACTTATGTTGTGATTTTTGTCTTTATCATCTTTTAGTGTTTGGTCAAGATAGAATGTTGGATAAATTATGCCACAATGAAACTCCTGCAAAGCATTGGTAGTCGATAACAATCAATCTTACATAGATGTTATGATGTCTCATATGAAGGGCCCTTGAAATTTTTACATATTTCCACTGTTGTCTTACAAAGAATTGGTTATTTCCTGCTCCTTCTTGCCATTTCTTCATCCATTGAGATCTTAAGAGCAAGTCTGTGAGTTTTCCTCCTTGAAAGTTAAGAGAATATTCATGTTGAATGATTATGCATACAGTGGTAAAAACCCATCATACTTAACATTTTTCATCCATTATTCCCAAATTCCCGGTCATCTTTCCATTAAGTCCGCTCACTTCCCCCTGTTGTTGAGTTCTAAATCTGTTGAAAACAAATTTTTCTCTGGAGTCGCCAGTTTGTTGACAATTAAAATTGTCAATGAATTTTGCCCGCAAAGTGTTGCTAAAGCCTATAAATATAAAAAAAAAAAAACTAGTAGGTGGGACCCCCTTGAGCTATTGAAGATCAGATCTGTTCATTTTTTCGATGTTGGGATGATATGCGACATGGCTTACATGGTTTATTAGATACTGTTATTATAGGTTATGAGTTGATATTTTGAAGTGTTGATTCTTTATGTTACCACAGTGTATGCTATTCATTATTGTCATTTGTTCTTATCACACATGCACAACAAATATGTTAGTGAAATTACATGAAAGGAAGTTTTGAGAAAGGAAAAAATACTATAAAATGCAAAGAAAAGGAATCCAATTCTTCATTTTACTATACTACAGGCGAACAATGGGAAGGAAATAAGAAACAATTGAAGAATTTAAATCTATCCTAAACTATACTACATGCATGAGAAGACTTAACGATTATTATTAAACTCTAGCTAGCAAGGAAATGGACATAAATTTTGTTTGGGTTGTATGTTTAATATGCATATGGTGTGAAATATTGTGGTGCATTTGGCAAGGTGATAATGCTAATGGTTATGTGATTTTGTTTGAGTTATATAATAAGGAATTGGATATATGATGTGGAGAGCACATTTGGCAAGTGATATGTTAAGATTCCAACGTAGAGTTAAATTAATGGTGTTAATGAAGGATGTGTTGGCATGTACTGATGAGTTAATGCATTAAGGGTGGAGGGGAAGTGCATTTACTGCACATCACCTTTACTCCTCCTATTAGCTGCCACCCTAGTCGGGCTATTGTTCGATCTTGCAGTTGTGGTTATGCTCCAAATTTTCAGCAGAGAGGAACCGTTCAACCAACTCTCGTTTTACGGAATTTGATTACAGGTATGTCTTTCTTTGGCCATTCGTGACTCTTCTCTGGTTATCAAATGATTATTGGATCAGGTGTATTGGTTTGTGTTTTCCTAAGTGTTGCAACTGTGTGAAATTTGGGTTCTTGGAATGAAGAGTGGATGATTCTTTGTGTAATAATTTTGAGTTCGTAGAGGTTATTGGTCTTCCTGGGTGATAGCTCTTTGTTCTCACTGCTAGTTTAGTTGGAGGGTTTTTGTTTTGTCTTGAGTGGATGGCTATCTTCACACATTTATCATTAAACCTAGTCTTGGATTTTGTGGGGTTAGTAGTTGGAGGTCTCCTGCGGCACTATGTTTCGTTCACTTGGGCATTAGGTGTTTCCAACACTAAGGGCCACAAAGTGAGTGTTATGTTCTTAACTTGACCATGTCTTCACCTCAATATTGTGGTATTTTAGATGAAGAAGACAAGGGTTATACCCTGTATGCATTAAATAGAATTGTCGGGCCGAATGGGAGCCTCACCTTTTGTTATGGCCCCCTTGCCATGGATTGTTACCTGTCCATGAATGAATCATGGATCTCTCTATGTGCACACCCTTGGCCTCAAAGTTTCCACCATTACAAGGAACTGGCTCGGTTCCCCTGGTGTTGGCTATAGAGTAGAACCTTAACCCTCCAGTCTGGAGTTTTATAGAGGATATTGCTGTGAGTGTCAAGTTGCTACAAGTTATTGTGGTCGATTAATTTGAATACGGACTTGCCCAGTTGGTCGTATGGAAGCCGTGTTGGTTTGGCATTTACTTGCTAATTTTGTGGCAATAATGATAAACTTCTCATCTCCAATTGCACTTTCAAAGTACATAGTCACTCTTCTTATGTTGATAACTCAGTATTTTTAATGGAGAAGGCCTCTTCCCCGATTTGATTTGATGCATGGGTTTACGTAGTTTCCACAGATTTATAGGTTGATGGATTTTTTACAACAGTGGTGAATTGTTTGGTTGATACACAGTCACTGGCATTAGCATTAATGATTATTTGGATGATTAGCTAGCATTGGTTACAAATGCTTGATGTTCTCACACATGTCGCGTTGTGTGTATGGGGTTTTGAAAAATTAAGTAAGGGGCATGGTAACTATGGTTTTCGTTGGGGGCAAATGACTATTGAACTGGATGACTGTAGACAGTATATCCATTACATCCTTATCATCATTGATTGTATAAGCCCGAGTGTGCACAACATAGTCGATCACAGTGTAACTAAATTGAAGCAATATTACATTAAATCGATGGCTCAGCATGATATGTTGAGTTATTATCATGACTGTGTGTTTGTTGTGTTAAGTGGAAATGTTTCAACATGGGGTTTTGTTAGTTGCGCACTGTGTGTAGTATGGATAGCTTGGTTTTCACACTCAGGGATACCCAAAAAAGTTTTAAGCGTGTTTATTTATTGCAATCGATCATTTTTTAAAATAGGCATGTTGTTGATGACAGTCGTGTTGGATAGATGGCCCAACTTTTAAGTCCCATTGAATTGTTTTTCTTTTACAGTGGCAGAACTACATTGTCTAGCAAAATTACCCTGTGCATAGATTGTATCTAAATGGTGGTTGTTGGTCATATGACTAATTGTCATTTCAGGACTGGAAATTTGGTCTTGATTATCTTGGTTACTACTGATACATACTTTAACAAATATCATTGCATTTGAATGATATGCCCGATTGCAGTGATAGTGACTTCATTGTTAATTCGAAAACATAAATTTTGAGTATTATTGTGGATTGAAATGCATGGGAAGTGGTTGATTTTGATGGTTAATAGAGTGGAATGGATATAGTTTGGAAATTTTTATAATATGCAAATAAGGGAAAAAAATCTTTTTTACAGATTGTGTGGGATGCCTATTGTCTTGTGATGGCACTGTGTTGGATATTTGATTATGAATAGTGAACTAGTTAAATGCACATAAATTATTATTTGGTCATATGATTGATGGTTGATGCATCTCCTTTCGTAGAATGTTTTATGGATCACTGAATTAATTTCATGAACGATAATCGTTCTTCTTCCCTTCCAATATTTCACTTTCTGCTAATTACAAACCCCGTCACCACCCATATTCATTTTTTCACTCCCTGTTCTGAGATTGATTACAATTAAGAGAATTTTTGTGTTAAAGAAGGTGAAGGTGGCAGTGTCTTGTGTGGATTGCAGTAAGGTTTTATTGGTTTGATTTACAGTTGATTGTTGTTGTCATTGAGTAGTGACCATGTATTTTCCCCCTCATTATATCATTTTTTCCCTAAATACAACCCCCTCACATATCCCAGAACCCTTTTTCACCCCCTTCTCATTGATTAGCGGTGAAACAACTTGTATGGATTTGATTGCATAAGTCTGATACATTGTTGAGCCAAATCTATTTCATACTTTTAAAGAGTTGTCATGTATGGTTATTTAAAATACTATTTGTTGATTGATCATGCATGTAAGATGAGTTTTTTTAGTTGAGGTAGCCATGACTGAGGAAACATAGGTAGAGGTAATTGGAATCGAGGCCCAAGAAGGCCTAGGTTGTCCATACATTTTGATATTGATTCACAAGAGCTTGGCCAATTGTTTCATGTTGGATTATTCAATTGGATTGGGTAGGGAATAGTCCAACCTAGGCCTGAAAGGCCTCCTTTCCAAGCCCCGCAAGCACCCAGTATCCCTGTACCTCCTCATGTCTCATTACAACCTATGGTCCCTGAAAATGATGGATGGAAGGAGATTGTACACCTGATAGTCTCCCAACATCATGGCTAGACCAACTTGTCTTTGCCTCCTCCTTCACTAGCTAACCCCATTGCCCAAGTCTCTCCTGATCACTCGCCATTGCAATCCTCCTATGCTAGCAGGAGATTGAAAATTGAGGCCCACCATGCCCTCGATAAAGGAAAAACCATTGTTGCCTTCTCCTCACCCTCCAATGGCTTTGACAAATCCGTGTCTTCCTGAATGCATTTGAGGACGATTGTTCCCACGTGATCAGTGAAATTAGGCCAGAAGGCTCTGAGCAGCCAAAGGCAAATTCAGGAAAATCAAGAGATGACAACAGCAATCATGGAAGGGTTTCATCACATACTGGGTAATATGGATTTTGAGTTTTTTATTATATCTATTGTTTTATGACAGTTGACTTCAAGGTCTTTGGACAAAATGTTTATTTTGGATATATGAGTATTATTTTTGAAACAATTTCAAATTTCATGAGTTTAAATTGCCAAAAGTGAATATGTTGATGGGAGGCACAAGGAGGTGCGTTTTTCTTAACTAATGGTTATGTTATGATTGTTGTGATTTTGATGAACTAAAGGGAGTCACAAGGGGTCCCACCTACTAGTTATTATTTATTTATGACCCTTATTATAATTAATACTCTTCCCTCTAACTAAAGTTAGTTGATTCTTTTAATTAACTTAACTAATGAATTGGTTCAACTTCTTCAACCAATTCTAATTTGTTAAAAGCAAAAGGAAAGGGAGGAACAAGAGGAGGATAGAAGCAGAAGCATACTGAGATTTTCTCTTTGATTTTATGTTGAGATAGTTCAATTTTCATTCATTCATATATTCATCACAAGCCTAATTCTCTTTTATGATAGCAGGGTCTTATTGTATACAACAATATTCAGGGTTGAATCTAATCATTCAGATGCTTGTTTTTCAGAGGTGTTGATCTATCTTTGATAGTCTGTGTAGACTTGTCTATTTGTGAATTAGTTTTCATGACTGATAAAGGCTATTGTGCAGAGTCGAGTGGGCAGCAATCTGTGGCAAGTTGATCTAGCTTTTAGATTTTAGTTTTGGTTTTCTATCAGAGGTTGTTTTGTATGTTCCATCGGGGATGTCTAAGTTTGACTTTGGTCCAAGATTTATGTATGAGATTTTGTAAAGAAAATGACTCTTTGTTGAATTGGAATGAAATAAAGGATTCCTTTATGTCTTATCTCTCTTGATTTTCATCTTGGTGTCTTTACTTATGTTCTTACATTTATTTCAGAAACTGTTATATTCATAAAATTACATAAAAAGTGAATTTCCAGCAAACTTTTTGTTGATAAAAGACTGGCCTAAGCACTCATAATTAATACTTGTGAGTTAGGATGTTATTTTTGTTGGCTATAAACATAGGTTGATATTCCCGTCTACTTTTCTTTAGCCAAGTAAAGTCCGAAAATTCTTGAGTAAGATCATTTCATATATTTTCCTCAACAGTGATCACATCTCTTCTTAGAGATAAGTTGCCACCATTCTAGCAAGATTGTTTTCAGTCTGCATTTTATAGTTTTCAGCATATTTCTTATTTAATAGAAGTCAAGTTTTAATGTATCTCTGTTGTTATTCATTGTGTCTCTGTGTATATATTAAAAATGTGTGGTTTCATTTCATTCCTCTCATAAATCTAGATCATTGATTAATTTCATCATCATGTCGAGGTACAATCATGTCCTCCTCATCATCGATGTCATAAATGAGATATGGTGATAAATCCTCATCTTGTTTAGGTGCTAGCATGCTTGAACTACCTTCATCATAAGCATCATGCATAGTGAGATATGTTGGATCTGCAACATAGGTTGACTCAAATAGTTCTTCATAGGATCATGCATCCTCTTCTTGTGCTAATTCATTAGAGGTATACCCATCCAACACACTAGTATCACCAATCTTATTGGCTAGTTTTGATGATGTCTCAAAGGCTATAGTTTGGTCTTCCTCTATGCACATATCCTCCTCGTGGCTAGACACATGCTCCTCCACCTATTCTACTTGATCACCCTTTTTTACCTCCTATCATGTTCTTTAAAAACAATCCTCATTCAAATACTTAGGATATATTATGTGCACAAGGGTGTAATAGCTTTTGAAATATAAGGATGCATGAATATCTTCATCCAAGGCTAGATACTTCTGGTAGTCCTTCCTGTATTTAAGTGTTGCTAACTCTCAAATTTTTTGTTGCATGATATGCAAAATTGCATCTATGCGCTCCCTCTTTGTCTTTATATTTTCCTCTATAAAGATCCACTCAAACTGGAAAGATCTCTAGCTCTAATACAATTGTAATTTCCCCAATGGGAATATGCTAGGAAAATAATGGTTTTTTTCAATTATATATTTCTGGTTTTTCACTTTCATCAAATACTTGGATTACATGTGTTGTTAGAATGATTGAGTACTTTTCACAAAAGAAATTATAGTATACCCACAATGAATATTTTATCAAAAATGTTGCACACAATGGAATACACCAAAATGGAAGAGATGATAATGGAATTTTATTATGGATGGAATATTCAGAAACACAACAATACACATATATATTGGTTGTAACAACATTTCCACCAAATGCTTCCCACACAGATCTCTATTGGCTATTATGGCAGCAACACAACACACAGACACAAAGCAAACAAAACCTGCAATGTCACCATGATTCTCCTGAATCTACTACAGAGGATACACTCATGTAACCTACGTTGTCCTACTATAATCAACCACTACAAAACCTTGATAGAAAAGGTCCTCCGGGGACATTGTCGATTATCTAGAAGGGACTCAATGGAAAACCTTTATTCAACCAACAGGGATGCCTTCGACCTAGTTCTCCAAAATCCTCTGGAAACCTGCATATGTTTGAGCTCAGCCTTGTCCACACAAATCTTTAAACCTCCTATGCACTTTAGTATCCCTCCAGTAGTAATCCAAACTCCCAAGTGAAGCTCCAATGGAAATCCTATATGGATTCCCCTCTTATCTAGGATCCAATGTAAATCTTGGATGGATTCCCCCCTTGTCTAGCTAGGGTGGACATTGCACCATCGAAACCAAACTAATATTGGAAGGGTTTTTCTAAACCCTAACAAAAAAATTGCTCCAGGAGCACTCCAAAATGAGAGATCAAATAATAATCCAAAGTGAATCTCTACCCCTCATTTTATCCTTTCTCCATGCCTTCTAGAAATTTCCATTTTTTACCAAATCAAATGTAACTTCTATATTTTTCCCCTTATAACTAAATCAAATATAACCCTTATTTTCCCTCCTCACTTTAAGATTAAAAGTCACTTTAATAATGGTTAAGTAACGTCTTAATCTAATGTTACTCTATTTCCATAATGTCACTTTTAAAAACATAACATCTCCTAAATAAGTGACATTAAATTTCCCCCTGTTTACTCCTTTTTCTCCACTGACAAGCAATGAAAGTCCCTTCTACTGCAAAACGGGGAAACCCAATAATGGGGAGATGACACAATTGCACCTCAATCAAATTTTGAACGTGTGTTGGGAAATATCATCAGTACTTTTGGGATATGCCCCCTTCACTCCTCATTATAACTGATTGATTCATAATCCAAAGTGAATCTCTAACCCTCCTTTTATCCATTCTCCGTGCCTTCTAGAACTTTCCCTTTTTGACCAAATCAAATGTAACTTCTAGAATTTTCCCCTTTCGACTAAATCAAGTATAACCCTTATTTTGCCTCCTCACTTTAATATTAAAAGCCACTTTAATAATGGTTAAGTAATTTATTAATCTAATGTTACTTTATTTCCATAATGTCACTTTAAAAACATAACATCTCCTAACTAAGTGACATTAAATGTCCCCCTATTTACTGCTTTTTCTCCACTGACACGCAATGAAAGTCCCTTCTACTAAAAAATGGGGAAAACCAATCATGGGAACATGACACAATCACACCTCAATCAAATTTTGAACGGATGTTGGGAAATATCACTAGTACTTTCAGGATATGCCCCCTTCACCCCTCATTATAACCTTGATGTTGGATTGTTTTGGCTAGATGGCTTTCATACCATCAAAAGATATG
>CBVK0100099162.1:0-17223 GCA_900067695.1 Picea abies
AGTTCCACTATGACGAAGACATCCTCGAGGAATTAACTACCCCCGATTTCATATGGAATGCGCTCCATCATAGAGCGCTCTTTCTCTCACAGGAAGCCTTTGAGGCCCCTAGCAAGACTCTATATACACAATCAAAACTAAATATTTTATCCCATCAGGGCATATAGACTAGTTCAATAACCCTATCCCTACCCCCGACGCTTTTGAAGAAGGCAACATGGCCAACATTTCCCCCACTTTCAAAATCAATATTTCCATCAAACCTGGCATCATAGAGGAAATCACCATTGGCGTTGCATTCTCTCCTGAATAACTTATATCTTACAAATCTCTCTTCCAGGAATATCGGGACATTTTTTCTTGGTCATACACAAAGATGCCTGGCCTTGATCCTTCTATTATCGAACATCGTATAGACACATGGCCTGATATCACACCTATACGACAAAATAAACTCCCACTACACCCATCCAAAGTAGTGGCCATCAAAGCCCAAATTGACAAATTATGCATTGTCAGGTTCATATACCCCATCTCCTATACGTCGTGGGTCTCCAACCCCGTCCTTGTCAACAAAAAACAGGGCACTATTCACATCTAAACTAACTTTCGTGATCTCAATCATGCCTGTCCCAAAGACAACTTCCCAACACCCCTTCATCGACCAAATTATTGATGATTATGCCAGCCACGAAGCCTTGTCCTTTATGGACAGTTTGTCTAGCTACAATCAAATTTAGATTCATCTTGCAAACCAGTACAAAACCACATTCACTACCCCATGGGGTACTTTTGGCATATCGTGTCATGCCTTTTGGCCTCAAGAATGTCGGTGTGAAATTCCAATGATCCATGACATACTTTTTTCATGATCTGGCTCACATCATCCTAGCCTACTTAGACGATCTCATCACTCAATCTAAGAAAAACACTCAACATCTAGATGACTTATGCGTCGTCTTTCATAGGTGTCGTCAGTACAATATCCGATTGAACCCCGTCAAGTGTGTATTTTGCATCACCATTGGATTCCTCCTTGGGTTCATCGTTTCCCAATGCCGAATCACCATCGACCCCCTCAAGGTCCAAGCCATCACCAAAATTCCACCACCTCATAATTTACACCAACTCCAAAGCCTACAAGGAAAAGCTAACTTTATACACCGTTTTGTCCCCAATTATGCCACTCGCGCACACGGTTTCCTTTGCTTATTGCGTCACAATATCCAATTCTGATGGGATGAACATGCCCAAACCACTTTTGATGATTTAAAAGTGGTTCTCTCCAATGCCCCTTTGATTGGTCCACTCGACTATGATCGCAACTATATCCTCTACTTATCGGCCTCAGTCGTCTCAGTGGCAGGAGTTCTTGTCCAACTAGGGGATGATGGTCGTGAGCATGTAATTTACTATATTAGTAAAAATATTTCAAGACCACCCTTGAAGTACAATAATGAAGAGAAACGTGCCCTTGTAGTAGTCCTCGCAGTCCAGAAACTACACCATTACATCCTTATTCGCACTACCAAAGTCGTGGTAGATTCCAACCCCATGCAATACTTGCTTAGTCGCCAAAAAATTAATGGAAAATTTTCCCAATGGATCATCATCCTTCAAGAGTAACACCTTGAATTTTCAACACCCAAGAGCAAGAAATCTCTCATCCTCACCGAACTCATTATGGAATTTCCCTCAGATACTACTAGTTCACCTGTCAATATAGACTTCCTCGACAAACACCTCTTCTACATCCCCTCGAATGATCCTTGGTATAGAGATCTCCTCATCTACCTCCAAACACAGAAGTTTGGACCTTGCCTCTCCAGGGATGATCGATGACATATTCGCCATCAGGCCCCTCGATATCTCCTTATCAATGACATCTTATATTGATGAGGGGTCAACACCATACTCCGTTGGTGTTTGACCATCGACAAATCTGACTGAGTTCTAAATGATTGCCACGACAGTGCTTGTGATGGTCACCTCTCAAGGATGTCCACCACCCAGAAAATCATTCAAGAGGGCTACTTCTGGCCCACATTGTTTCACGACTGTATCCACGCTGTGAAATGCTGTGACAAATGCCAGCTTTATGCCCACAAATCACGAGCACCACCCGCTCTTCTTCGCCCAGTCATCCCCTCCAGCCCCTTTTTCAAATGGGTCATTAACTTCATGACTTGTAACCCTCCATCCAAAAATGGAAACAAGTACATTATCATGGAAATCAATTACTTCACCAAATGGGTTGAAGCCATGCCCACCTTCAACAACACTGCAGCGTGTTTTTTCTTTAATCACGGCATCTCTCACTTTGGAGTCCCACTACAATTAGTCTCTGATCACGGAAAACACTTCGAGAATGAGATCTTCGTCAAACTCTCCTCCCAGTTAGGCTTCTCCCCCGAGTTTGCCTCTCCATACTACCCTCAATCCAACGGACAAGTAGAGGCAGCCAACAAGGTCCTTAAAACCATGTTGCAATGTCATGTCAACAAACATAAGACCAATTGGCATCATATTCTATTTTCATCACTATGGGCTTATCGCACAGCAGTTAAAACTGCCAATGGTTTTACACCCTTCCATCTCATCCATGGGGTCGAATCCACTCTCCCCATCGAGTGAGAAATTCCCACCTTATGCACCGCTATTGAGCTTTTTCTTGACACTTCTCCAATGCAGAAGCACTTGCTAAACCTAGAGTCACTAGATGAAGACCGTTGGTCTTCATTACATAACAACAAGGAAGCCAAAAAATGGTCAAAGGCCAACTTTGACCGCCATGTCAACCTTCACTCCTTTAACAAAGGAGACATCGTCCTTGCTTAGGATATCCCCCATGATACCCTTGGCCATGGAAAATTTGAGTCGTTATGGCATGGACCCTACATCATTCAAAATTTCCTCACTAAAGGTGCCTACATCTTGGTCTCTCCTGAAGGCCACCCTCTCAAAGAAACCGTCAACGGGTTGTACTTAAAGAAATTTTACACCTAAGTGTAGCCATTCTACACTAGGATTTTTCTTTTTTGTACATGTTTTGTAGCATTTTTTAATATTCTTTTTCCTCCATACCTTATGTCTTATCTACCATTTATGTTATTGACAGAGGCTTCCTCCATCGCCCTACCACATCGTTTATGCTGACGGAGCTAGCCGGTGGACACAAAATCTTGCTTTGGCCGCTTGGGCCCTCTATACCCCCTCACATGAACTGCTCCACTCCAGAAGCATATGTTTGGGCTCAACAACCAACAACCAAGAAGAATACATAGTCATCATTGACCTACTCATTAAGGCAGTCACCATAATATTCACCACCTTAGTGTCTTACTATATTCCCAGCTCGTCATCCTGCAGCTCAACAATGTGTACCATGTCTACGATCCATGCCTCTTTTGCAAATACCTGCAAGTTAAACTTTTATCTCGACATTTTGATTCAATCACATTTACACAAATTCCATGACAATGCAATCAAACAGAAAATAATATGGCTAACCTAGTGTTAGATTGGCATTTATCACATCAAGATACCATTACACATACATAAAGCATCAAAAGTTTGTCACAGCATATAGATTAGACATCATAAAAAAACATCACAACACATCATCACATATGAACATCACAAAGAACAAAAAATGTATATATATATATATATATATATATTGATCACTGTGCCATCAAATGTTTACAAAAAATAGTACAACATGTACATCGCCCATAGGCAGGTGAACCCCCTCATCCCTATAGGTACAAAAATAGGTGTCACACTACCATATACACAATATGGGATCACAGGCCTCTATAAATACAAAAAATAAATACATCAAGCACTCATGGTACCGCTAGAGTACCACCACCAGGTCCTCTGTCAAGAGGCGATGCCCCAAAAGCTAGAGGTCCGCCCGGTCCAGGTGGCAATTGCCCTGTCATCGCTGCCCTTGCTACAGATTCTTTGTGAATCATGGTCCACAACTCCACTGAAAGTCCTACAAACTACTCCAAGACTACCTCATCCTATATCTGTGTCCACATGACCTCAGGCACTCCCTGTAGCACCGCCTCTAATCGGCGATGAAATTGCTCTAGCACTCTGCTATCCTCTGTCGGTGGAGCATGTGAAGGCCCCACACTAGGGTCATCATATTGATGCATCCTACCATCTCTATCAGCATCCTCTAGCCTCACACCAACCTCATCCCTCCAACGTCTCTCGCCTGCCCGCAAATCCCCCCGCGGTGGTCTCTCCGGCCCCTAGTGAGCCGACACTCTAACCATCTCCATCTCTCAGCCTCATGGCCCCACATATACACACACAAAAAACAAGAGATATTATCAGCATCCATCCATACATTAAACATATGCTACACTATCCAAAACATCAAATACATCAACATACCTATGTAGTCCCACACCTCTCCAGGAGGTAAGACCATGTAAGGATCCCGACGATAGTCCATCCCGCCATATGAGTATCACAGGATGATCTATGGCATATGATGCCACACACATGCTAGCTCACCCATAAAGTAATGGCCACCCTCCCCAAGAACTAGGCCACCAAGATCGACCCAAAGGTGAAATCCCCTGAGTCAAAATCCTAACACCTATTGAGATTCCCCGCCATCTTGGCATGTAGCAAGCCCCAAGAAAAATGATCTCCACCCAGTGTCCTCTGTGTAATCCTCAGCTGACCACCACTAATCCGCTAAGTAGCTAGGGACCCATAGACCCTAACAATCATCGCTGCAATGAAACGATGCACAAGGGATTCCATCTCCCCAATCCTCACCACTGAGCTTGACATAAAGTCCTCCCCATTACAATTCATTCGTGCCAGGTCAGCCAACTAACCACCCCCTAGCAACAGGGGATCAACAGGTAGGGATCTTCCCTGGAAAGGGAGCCTAGTCAAGAAATACACATCCTCTATCACAGAGAATGTGATATGCTCCCCCCGTACGATGAAGTACTGCAAATCATGCCTCCACATAGATATCATAAATTGTATCAGGTACTCCTGTGCCCACAGCAGTGAGAAGTCAAATAAATTTAGCAACCCACATACTGCCAAAGGTCCCCGCACACTTGGCTCCTCATATCACACCGCCTCTCTAAGGTGCGCCCAGTCTCTCTCCCTCCATTGGATTGGCATCCTCAACTGGTCACCTGCATCCACATACACAGTACTTGATCAGACATCACAACCCATAAAAACACCCAAATCTCAAAAAATGCAAGTTTTTACACTCCCCAGCTTTGCCTCATGTGCACGGTTGTTTTCCCCATAGAAACACACATGTGCACATCTGTTATTCACAGAGTTATGCATCAATGCACGACTGTCGAAGACACGGGGTCACATTCATGCACCCCTATCACACACACAGACGTGCATGTTCGCTACACAATTGTGCACACATGCACAACTATCAGAGAAACAGTCGTGCACGAGTGCGCAATTGTTCTTCAAACAGCTGTGCATCCCATGCACGCATGCTTTCCCCATTCATACACCCCCATGCATGGCTATCCCAATTACAGCTGTGCACCCAAGCGCAGGAATCCTTTCATCGCTTGTGCACTAAGGGGCCCACCCTCACAAAATCCCTTCATATGTCCCTGCCCAAAATAGAAATCCTAATTACTATGCAAGAGGATATGACCACTAACATGGAACTCATTGATCCTGGATCGGTTGGCTCAATCTCCCAAAATATCAAAATGTCCTCTCACACCTCTCGTAAACTCACTATGACAACAGGTACAAATGAGGTGGCATTATGGGCCCTACAGCTATATATAGTCCCCTTTTCCAAACTTCTGAACTCAATTACAGGAGCTTAGAGCATCCATTTTCCAATCTGTCTTCAACCACAGGATCAGGATTCTGTCACCTACACAATCACATTCCTCGGGTCACCATCCATCCTCAACCCCTAGAGAGACTTTTTCTCACATCACGCCCAGGTATGCATGCTCATGTTTAAAATTATCAAATAAATGTTATATGTTCTTTATCTACATATATTGTTCACGTCGAGTATTCAACAAGAGAAAATATAGAAGAGAATAGTCCTAACTGAAGGAAGAGCCTTCACAAGAAAACACAAAGCCCATCGATAAATTGGTCGGATCGCAAGATATGGAGAACCTTTTCATCTTCAAATGCTACAGAGTCTAATTAGGCCTCGGTGGAAGGTTTGTTTCCTACTATTGAAGTAAGGGATTTAAGACCCATCAACACCACCCTCACAAAACCCCTTTGTACGGTCATCTGTACGATCCTTCCCAAAATAGAAATCCTAATTACTATGCAGGAGGATACGATCACTAACTTGGAACTCGCTAATCCTGGATCGGTTGGCTCGATCTCTCAGAATCTCCAAATATCCTATAAAACCTCTCTTTCACTCACCATCACAGCAGGTACAAATGAGGTGGCAATATGGGCCCTACAACTATATATAGTCCCTTTATCCAAACTTCCATTCTCAATTCCAGGAGCTTCGAGCGTCCATTTTCTGATCCATCCTCAGCCACAGGATTAGGATCCCTCCACCTACATAGTCACATTCCCTGGGTCACCATCCGTCCTCAATTCTCAGGGAGCCTTTTTCTCACATCACACCTAGGTATCCATGCTCGTGTTCAAAATTATCAAATAATTGTTCTATGTTCTTATTTTAAGATATTCTTCATGTCAAGTATTTGGTTTTCATGTGTCCAGGTACTTGGTCATCACACCCCGGTGTGGCTCTTTCAGGTATATGAGCGATATTGGCATGTAACCATTCCCTCTTAATATCCATTGCATCTCCAGTCACACCCTTCAACATTTGCCTTCAGGATCCTCCCATCCGTCTCTGCAGTACTATCACCTCCACTGCATTTCAGTACTATCACCCGATAGCACTCTCCCCTGCATGAGGTGTCCCACTTATAGTCCCCTCTGGTACTATGACACTCATGTCTCTTTTACCCCCTAGGGATGGGAGTCACGATAGTCTTATGCATTTTTGAAAATCAGCCACATACTACTCCTCATTTTTCTAGCCTTCCCACATGGACTCCCAGGTTCTCTCCTCACGGTTTACGTTTGACTGCGCCTCCGCAGTATCACTAACCCTCCATTTCATCCACAATAATTTTTCCCATATGAAAATTCCCCTCCATTCATTTACCTCATACAGAAACACACCTATGGGGCCCCCACCCTCCACCAGTTCTCCACGCAACTTGCACCCTCACAGGCAAAGCCATCTTGCACTGGGGCACATGTTTCTGTATCATCACACTTATCCCAAATTATTCTTTATTCATTTGGTAATTTTACAAATCCTTTTCTTCCTGCATTTATATAGCTTTTTGTTGTCGCCTTTAGCGACCTTCCTTTTCTAGCAACGCAACCCCTGTCACCCTTGGTTGGGCCATTTTTTACCTCCTACCCTTGTTGACCTCATCCATAAACCCTAAGTATCCCATGGTCCATATACCCCTGATCTCTGAGTTTGTTCACTTTTTCATGCCTCTGGCACAATTCAACCCACGTCTACTCATCCCCCTAACACTAGATTCAATTTCATGGTTATTGCCACTCTTACTTCACATATATCCCCAACCAAGGGCAGTCTTGAGTCTCACCACATCTTGACTTCATCCATGCACCTCATCAGTTCCTGATCTCATCTAGTGGTTTTCATGAATCCCTTTGCTTCTCGGAGTCACGTCTCCCTTTCTGTCGACATCAGCACAATTTCCAGAAGGGCGACAGTATCATGACTCTCATTCCCTTTACAATGAGGAGTCTTGGATGGCACAGGGAAAACCGCCATTGTTCTCTACTGTCGTTGACCCCCATAACCATTCAACGTCAACAGTATCTCATGTTACGGTGGGTCTTACTTTTTGACTATTGTAGTTGTTTTTATATTTGTCAAAGACCTCTTAAATTTGTTGGGATATCACTGCACGCAAATTATCTCCACTTCTTACAAGTGTCGTCGCCTCTTTTCAGAGTTTGTTCTCCATTAGAATTGTCCTCTGCCATTATCAAACCACCCCGAAGGGCATTGCAGTTATCTACATCAACATACAACTTCAGTTGTTTTATTACACATTTTTGAGTTACATAACACGAGCATGGGGCATGCCCGCATCGTTTGTACACAGTTTTATTTTTCCACACCGGGTGAAAGGTTTGGGTCCTACAGGTTCCCCTCTCTCTCTAATGGGTCGCTCTTGCAATCCCCCTCAACACTCCTTCTTACAATGGTACTCTCAGTAGAAGAAACATTGATGTATTTCATCTATACGTATGCTCTTATCCTCACACATCAGGGGGCATCTGTTATCACTAAAATTTTGTCTGCAAATGGTTACAGGAATCCAGCATCTCCAAAACACCTATTCATCCATGGCCAAAAAATGCATTTCCAAAGGGCACAAACTATACAACTAGTTATAAAATCAGCATGCGCTCAGAATGTAAAGGCAGTGCATGCATGTTCCCTAGTCGAGAACATAAGGAAACCACACATTCACCCGACACGTGACTATGTACAAGAAAAGCCGAGCACACCTCAGAACGATGCATTTATGATTCTAGTCAGCCTCCCATCCACTTCTGGTTCAGCTCCCAAGTCGATTTGACCCTCAAATCCGAATTGAATCTGAGTGGGGGGTTGGTCAAATACCTAAAGGTGCCCTAAAGGTCCCCTTGTTCACACTAAAGACTGGTTGGATAATGCCTCAAATATTTTGTATAAAAAGAGGCCATGGGTGCACTATATTTTGAAGAATCTATTTGTATTGTTATGCTGCCTCTATTCTTCTACAAGGAACCTCTTTCCTCATTGGAGCATACAAGAACCATTTCATTAGGCTATTCACATCACCTCTTGAGTGAATGAGCTTTGGATTTCTTCACCATTTCCTTTTAGTTTGCTATTTGTAAGAATAACTCTCTCATTGGGGGTTCAAGATCCCTCCTTTGGAGGAAGAGGGGACCCACAAGCCTCCCTTTCTCTTTGGTGTTTTCCCACTAATACAATATATCCATTGGTGGCATGAATATTGGTCAATTATTTGGTTAATTTTTTGTTCTAATTCCCTTATGCACTTTAGTTTAGTTTCTTTAATTATTGTTAGCTTAGTTGTTGGTTTATTTCTTGTGCTTGATATTTCTAACTCTTTCACTAACTTCTATCATGTCTAGCTAACCCAAATGGACTTGCAAGTGTCCCTCTTTTTCCCATTCAAGTGACAAAAAGAATACAACAACTATGAATTCACAAGGACGGGTCCTAGGCCAAGTCTAAATACACAGTAGTTGGCTAGGTAGATCTCAGGTTTCCCAATCTCACAAAAATCCTAATTTCTAGCTCTCTTTCCCCCTCAGCCTGCACAACCCCAAGAAATGAACAACATTCTCTCCCATGCAATCCCTAAGGTTGTTCCATTTCTCTCCAAGGCTCCAGTGCTACTAGTCGGGAAATATCCCTACTAGAAATTCCAAGGACTCTCAGATGTGTGTAGTTCCATTTGAACTTCAATCAATTTCATGAACACAGGCATCCATTCCCTTCGGGAATGATTAGTAAATCATTACATCCATTCAACGATGTCACTCCTCTTCCTGCCATTCATTTCCATGTTCAGACCAAGAGAACAT
Organism: Picea abies; assembly: GCA_900067695.1. NCBI lineage: Eukaryota > Viridiplantae > Streptophyta > Pinopsida > Pinales > Pinaceae > Picea > Picea abies. The sequence goes on from CBVK0100099162.1 coordinate 9,688, forward strand.
GAACTAGTAGTAGTGAGTGAAGAGGAAGAAGAATGAGTGAACCAGTGAGACGAGGACAAACCAAGGGAAGAACGACCCCAAAATAGCCCCCAAGGGATGTTTAAATAACTACACGAATACAAGAACCACATGGCCTCCCTCCCAAGAAGCTCATGTAACCCCCTCTTCTCCATAAAATCAATTATGGGTAAATAAAATAATAACAATAAGACTTATCCCCTCAAGCCCCCTCTCTCGCGAAATCATAGCCCCCTATCTCTTTTGTCCTTGTCGGTCTTGCTGCCAGCGGTGTATTTTATTAATGTATAGGAAATGTTACATTTCCTAGGCACTCTGGCCCCTTTTCAACTTTACCAACTCACCATCCTAAGTCATATTTACATAATACATTATAGTTTATAAGGGTTAGAACCAAGATGTTACAATAATCTCCTTAGATCTTACAATGCCTATTTATACTACAAAAAGTGGGTAAAACACATTACATCATGACCAAAACCCTAACCCTAAGTGGATTTATTTTTTTCCACATAGTAACTTCATGTGCACAGTTGGTCCTCGATCCAATCGTTCCTTGCTTTGACTCTTCTTTTCCTTGTGCTATTCTTCCTTGATTCTCGGCACGTTGTTTTCCCTTTTTCTAACATGTGCTCCAACTATCCTCCAAAATTGTTGCACATTTCCAAAAAATAACATGCTCCAACAAGCCCCCAACACTTACCTATGGCTCATCCCAAGCCACTCAGGTGGTGTTTTCCTCTTGCATTGACTTCTTTATCATCTGAAATCTGCATGTCAACTCTTGTACTTGTGCTTTTTCCTATGCACTTCTTTCTACAATATTTTCTACCAACTGTGTTGTTATGTTCTCCTTCAGCACTTCTACACTCTCCAAGTGTAGTTTTTATATCCTTCTCTTTATTGCTTCCAAATTTGTAATCATCGCTTTTGCCCCTTCTTGCAATGGCTCCAACTAAACCTACCTTAACTTCTTCTCCATCTGGATAGACTTCAGCTCTTCTTGCAGGTTATTCATCTTCTGTGTAGTCTTCATCTTGTTTAATATATCCATATGTTTATGTATGTGCTTCAAGTCTTGTACTGCAGTGTTTATGTTTCCCTCATTTTGGTCTAATTCTTGAATATTTTCATCTACTTGCAATTATGTCCACATCTGTGTTGTATTGTTGTACAATTCTTCCATTCTGTTAATCTCCCCTTCAATGTTTTATGTGTATTCTAAAACATGTTTTTCCCTTTGTTATTTGATTTTTGGTGGAGTTTTGGGTATCACCTTCTCTGATAGGTCTGTGATTTCCTATCTATAAATTTTCATAGGATGCGCTATATTTTATATATTTTATATATTTTATTATTTCCTTAACTCCTATGCTTGTGCATCATCTAGGATAGTCTTAAAGACTTCCTCAATCCTATGTTCTATTTTATTTGTGTGTTGTTTTTCTTCATCCCTCTCAAGTTGCACTTGGTTGATGGCTATCTCCAGTATCTTCTTTACCTCCTTGGATATCTCTAAGTTTGCCGCATTTTTCCTAGCCCTTGATTGAACTTCATGTGTAACATTAATCTGTAGCTTGTATAATGCCTTGGTTGGAATCTTGGACAACATCAAGTCCAACTGCTCTATATCCTTCAATGGTTTTTGCGTTGTGTCCTCGTCTATTTTTAGAATAGCTTGGTTAATTTGGATAGTGTCACTTCCCATTTTTGTTGTATCTACTGTCTACTTTTCTTCATGGGTTTTCTCCCACTGCATTGTGCCTTTTTGATGTGATAAATTTCTCTGTAGGCTTTCCAAAACTTCTTTATCCTCCATCAAATTTTTCATTAGTTGATTTTTTTGTGACTCTGTGACGTATAATGATTATTCTCCTCAATATTGCACTTTTTCGAACACCAATTATGCATCATCCTCAGTTATTGTAAGTTGAGGGGTCTCCTTGTGCACCCTCATCTTCTTGCATTGTCCTCCTGTCTTCATCATTGATCTTATCTTTGGTGTTGTCTCTGTCTACGCAGGGTTTTTTTCCTCTGGTAGGTCTCCACTTATTGTCTCCTAGCTAGGGATGTTATCATTCTTTTGAGCTTCCCCATTTTTTCCTTCTGCATGATTAGTTTCTAGTACTACGGTCCTAGGTACTATTTCCTTCTTCCTCTGCTTCTTTATTGTCACCCTACTTTATGTTGGCTGAGTGCGTTGTGATTCTTTCCTGGTATTTGATGTTGGACTACTTGATTATCCATTTCTTGCTTGTTCATCACCCTTTTTTCCTTTCTTTTCATCCACTGGTACCTTCCACGGATCCAACCATTCCTCTATCACCCATTGTTCTTCTTCTGTTGTGATACAATATTGCATCTTCAACCATTTCTTCTTGGGGTCTCTCCTTTTTTGTATCCACATGTTGTGTCTAGATGATTTGAAATTTTCTATCCCTTCATTCTCCTTCACCTCTTCTAGTGAGATTCTCCATGTGTCTGCTATATTTTCCTACATCTCCTCAAGATACATCCCATAAATGTTGGCATTAGATTTCCTCTGCTTAGGATCTGCATTGTGCCACAGGGTTATATACCTTGTTGTGTGACACTTTCCTCTCTTGTCATAGAGGGCTGAGAGTTTTGGTTATGCCCATGCCACTAAGGCTATCAAAATAAGAAACCAATAATAGTGTAACTCTATCCCAGAATCATGCACATCTCAACAATCCTCCAAAAATAGGTTCAGCAAGTATGGTTCCCAAATGAGTATTTTCCCCTTCGTGCAATGCGCAACTGCTTCTACCACTCTTGTTGGTGCCTCTTAATTGTGACATTTTCTTAGTAACTTGCAAGACATCATATTTTTTGTTAATCTGATGGATGGCTCATTTATATTTTTGATAATCATGCCTCTATTTCCCCTGTCAATTCCAAATAGGGATTTTACTTCTTTTGCAATTGTCTTTTCCTTCGTTTTGTCATATAAATATTGTTACGGCTTCACTCCATCTATTGGAAGCCCTATAATATTTCCAATTATGTCTACATCAATTGGCACGGGTCTTTCCATCCACAAAAATCCCCCATGTGCTCTCACCAATAGTTGCTTCACGCAGTCATTGACATCCTTTCCCCTACCAAACTGTGGTATTTCCAACAAATTCAGGATGCCAGAGTTATAAATCCATGTTATCCACTTATTTGGTTCAAAAATGGGGTCTCCTAATGGGCCCTTTCCCTTTTTCTCCATATAAATTTCTTGTGAGAACTCTGGAAACTTAACCACCTCTGTGATGTCGCGATATGTATACCTCAGTTTGGGAACAAACCCCAACATGTCCTCTATAGCTATTATTGACTCTGGAATTTGGGGTAATGACAGTGAAACATGATTCTATGTGCACACTATGGTTATTGTTGGATTTATTTTCTTCTTTGATGGACCTATTTTCTCATTCTGTATTTCTTCTTCTATGTTCTGATCTACGTCGTTGTCTTGTTTATTTATAATATCCTCGATTTCTGAGGATTTTTCTACCCTAGGGTTCTGTGATTCCTTGGGTTCATCTGATTCTGTCTACTCGTCATATTCTTCATTTTGTTCTGCCTATGTGTGCATCGCTCCTAGTTTTTTTTATGTTAGGGTTTTCTTTCGCTCTAGGGTTTCGGATTTTCTCCGCCTAGTTTACCTCCATTTCTTCTTCCTATGGGTTTTGTTCCTTGGCCAAGGTCATACTAACTAAATCACTCATTTATGACGGGATCTCATCCACATCTACCACTCTTGTTTCATCCTCTATTGGTTTTTTTTCACTTCTTGTCCTTCTTGCAAACTGGTTGGGTTCTTCGAACTTCTGTGGTGTCATTGTTCTAGATCGGGTAAAAATTGTTGTAAATCTAGGTTGGAATATTCACAACTTCTCACACAATCACACCTTGTTTTCTCCTTTGATCTTGTTTTCTCAAAATCACATTAAGTGTTTATCTTTTCATGATTTTCCCCTTTTATAACCTCTGTCGTAAATTGTCCTTACTTTATCAGTCACCAGTGTGTTGGAAAAATAACTGAGAGGGGGGGTGAATCAGTTATTTATATATAATCTTGAAACTTTTCAAGTTCTTTTATGAATATTTATAGATTATTATTTAATGTCTTGCTGATAAATTAGCATGCATATATATACAATATTTGATCAATCACACAGAATACACAGAGACATTGATTTTCTTGAGGAAACCCATAAAGGGAGAAAACCTCTTCTTCTTCTTAGGATCTCAATCAAGATCCAACTTTCATGTACATCACAGTCTTTGAGCGCCAACTCAAATATGAAGTTACAACCTCTGATAGAAAGCTACAAGTTGCATAGAGCACCAACTCTCAGATTTCTCTAGCACCAACTAGATGGAAGTACCAACTCCCAGGTTTCTCTAGCACCAACAAGATGGAAGCATCAACTCCCAGAATATCTTCTAGCACCAACTAGAATTTAGAGGACTACAATCCCCACTAGAACCACCCTACCACCCTGATTTAATCTTACAAAAACTTACTTACTTGATCTATCTTTGATCTGATCTGTTGCAGCTCAAAGTCTCCTCTGTCTTCTTCAGCTTCTATGTGCTTATCCACTTCTGCATCTTTCTGTGTTTTATGCTCTATGATTCTTCTACATGCTATGTGTCATGCCTCTACTATCCACTTCAGATCCTGCACACATCCTCCTTCTACCTGGATGAACAACTACCAAAAATCACTTCCTCTCTTCTATGTTCTACGTTTTTATCATGCCCAGACCTCTACCACATCATCCACACAACTCTTCACCTTCTCTGGCAGTCATCCATAGTTTGTTCATCATCAATGGTCATTATCCTGAGATTCTTGGATTCTCTACCAATGAAACCCTTCCTCTTCTCTGTTACAGTTACAGTTCATCTGACATTTACAAGAGGTCTCTTCTGACAGTTACAAGAGTTTCTCGCGAAGAATCTCCTTGTGAACTTCATGTGTGTGAAATAGCACCAGGTGCAAGTTCCTCTTCACATGTCCACAGGATGTGACCACATGCTATCCAAAAAGCCACTACATGACTTCGTGTTTCGCTATCTCACGGGTTATCTCTCCCCCATTCTTTGAAGTCCAAGCTCCTGAACTCTGAAATTCGCCATGCCAGATCAATGGCCCACAACATTCCTTGATCGATGGTCTAGATCTCTTCTTAGCACGTCGAGACTTTGCGACTCACGATGTCGGAGGTTAGAGCACCTTCTTTGTTCAATTCCCAAATTTACACTTGCGTCAGATCAATGCCCCAGATCTCTCTGTGATCCAATGGTCAAGATCAATTCATGAACTCAGACTTCGTGAGTTCCTGTCTCGTGCATTCACTCCTTTCTATGGATTTCGTGATTTTTGAATCAGCAAAGTGCTGATCTCTCACCACATGTGTTATTGGACTAATCGGTAGGTGCGGACACTAATAGATCTCCCTAAATCCACCTGGATCTAGAACAAAACAAGACAGGACATGACTCTTTCCCTAAGTTATGACCATTGAATTAGCTAGTAAGGAGGAACAAGGGACATCCCTTTGTATCGCTTCCTAGGGTCTATGTTGCTCCCACTTTGCTCTGATGCTCTCGTGAGGTCAAGACTAAGACAACACAAACCAACCAAAGTGAAGATGGCAAAATGTATTCAATCGTCAACTTATGTGTATGATCAAGGAATTACACAATAAAATAAGAATGACTTTATGGGAAAAGGACATGTCGTTGTATCATATTAATCGAAAGTAGAAAATACAACCTGATCGCCTTGATGTGGCAAGCTTCCTTTCTATGACTCTTGGTTCCAACACACACACTTTCTCTATCCTTGTATGAAGAAGATCCAATTCCTCTTGATAGACCTACTAGAGTCTCCAAGCTTCTGTTCAAGCAGGGCTCTTCACACAATTCCTTCACCAATTATTCAATTAATCTTGCTTAACCTTTTCCATGAGAATCCTATCAATATATAGGAGAGAATGAGATGGTTACATGGATGAGAATGATCCCACCAAACCAGGGAAACCAGTAAAATGATAACCATTCGAATGCCAACCGATTTTCTAGAAGATTCCCTTCTAGAAATCTCGAGACTTCTTCCCTTTTCCAAGCTTGAAAACAAGTTCTCACAATAAGTATAGAGCACAGTGCAAGAAGTTCGCACCCTAGCTAAAGGTGGCCTGCGAGAATGTGTCATTCTCGCACCCTAGGCTATAAGCATCCTGCGAACTCACTTTAAAAATATGTTTTCTAGAAGGAGATGAATGCCACTTTTCTTAGGAGAAAGTTCTTGTTAGGAGCCTGAGTACACCATTGTCAATACACCATCAAGATGACCAAAATCATGTGTAACAGAATGCCCCCCAAAGTATGAGGCCGGAATCAGTGACAGCCGAAATACTTTGTAAACTGTGTGTGTGTGTTGGAAACCAGGAGCGCACCTAATCGGAAACCTGCAAACAACTAAGCATCTGCAGAATATCATACTAGTTCTGAGGTAGGCACTCCCATACTTAGATCACAAACTGATGACATCATAGGTCATGGACACCAATCATACACCGTGGATCCATGCCATCAAAATATCGCATAGCCACCAAGAATACACTGTGGATCCATGCAAGAAAATTCAAATTGAGACATACAAAGTGGATCTATGTGTCAGAAAATTATACATATTCCATCGCAACCTGGATCAAAGATATGAGATCCAGGGTCTTCAATCCCATCACCTGAAAGTACAAATCTAACCATGTGATTACATGTGCTGAAGTCAAACATGGTAGAAGCCACTTGATTACCGGTCATTGATGAAATCGTTAACAAGTGCGAGGGAAAATCACCATTAATGTCAATGACTCCCAAGGTACACTAGTACAATCCACCGAATGTGAGTAAATGAGTTGAGGTCGAACACTCAACGGAATCTCCCGATCAGGGGTCAATGATGAAAACCCACTGTCGAAAGTGAGGAAACCTACCATTGTCAAAAGCAAGGAAACCTGCCATTGAAGCATGCAAGTTCCAAGGTACCAAATAATTCCTAAGTGTTATTTCCGGATAATGAGCTAGAGTCGATGGAACAAAACTCATCATAGGAGGGCCTTGATGTATCCCCCATCAATGACACGAAATGAGTAACAGATTTTGAAGGCGGAACAGAGTATGATGTAAGTTGGACTGGACACAGGGAAGGCCAACATGGGGAGAATGGACAATTGCAGATGGCCGATTCAATTTCAGATGAACTTCTCTTGAACATATGAATGACACGAACAATGATTTGGCAACACTGACTCAGATATGACGCAGGGTATGACCTTATAGAAAATTGAATGAGAGACAAATGGCTTTCCCAAACCAGCTTCAGATAATGAATAGGGGGGTGTCATGTTCAAGAGCGACACTTACTGCCAATAATATGAATATGAAAACACATCCCTTTCCCAAATTTTCCCCTACCATTTCTGGCGAGTACCT
>CBVK0100099162.1:17230-27414 GCA_900067695.1 Picea abies
ACGCAAGCTTGAGGAGGATAACATATGCTTGTTGATGTAAGCTCATCCTTTGGATGAGTCCTTCGGAGTATGTTTAACTAACCTTAGGAAGGAGTGGTTCAGTCCCATCATGGGTCTTTCGATGTTTGTTTAATGAGTCCAAAGATAGAAAACTTGAAGGTTTTTCATGATTATAGAATCTGGAAAAACACTTAAAATATAACTCTCTCAGTTCCTTTTTCATAAAATAGTATGATGGGACTGAAAAAGAGATAAATTATCGCCCAACAGATTCTTTCTTCAAATACTTTAACGACCGTGAAAATAGCAAGGTCGCTTGGCGATCTTTTCATGTTTAGAGAGTCTGAAAAGAGCTTAAAGAGGACTCCAGGGGGTTCCTTTTTCGTATAACCTTGTTGAGCCCAAAAAAGTGATAAAAGTGTGCTCGATCGCTTTCTTATGTATTTTCGAGTGTGAGAAAAGACAAAGACCAAGATCGAGGTTTTGTGCAAAAACCATAAAAAACAATTCAAACATGCGATGAAAAAGAGAAAAAATATCGATACCCTTGTGTATGAGCATCGAAGTCGTCATGTCTGCAAAAAGTTGCACTCATAAGGGTATTGGGCATTAGGTTTTAATAAATAAAACAATTATAAAAACCCACAAAAATGGTAAAAGTAAATATAAGTGGGTAAAAGTTCTTTTTACCATAGTCATTGTACCTTTGCCAATATTTTAGCCCAAAACCCCTCTTTTGCCCTTGAATTTTGGTGCTCAATTGTAGGAGGTACAAGCATCCATTCAACGAACCGTCTCTGGCAGTGAGGTAAGCTCCTTGTCTTCTATCTTTTCATGGTTCAATTTTTCATTTTCATTGGTAAATTTCATGTTTTTGAGCTTGTTTTAGGGGTTAAATTTGCACTCAGCCATTCTCGCAGGCCATCCACACGGGACCTGCGAGAATGCATCATTCTCACAGGTGGCCCCAAAGGCACCTGTGAGAACCTCTCACTGTGCCTAAAGGGAACCTGCGAGAACTGCAAAGTGAAAAATTTCTTTAACGTTTACTCAATGAAAAAGATACCAAGTCTTGAAGAGAGTTGTTGACATTCTTCTTATGTGTCTTATCCAGGCATTTGGATATCACCATGGTACTGGAATGGCATGAAAGAGAGCATGAAGAAGATGATTCTATTTTTGGGAATAACCCGAGCACCATTGCCTCTTTGCGAGACTATGGTCTCCTGAAATTCTTTCGTATCCTGGGTATGAGGACCCAAGTCAGGCTATTGGAGTACCTCATACATATGTGGGACGTGGACCAATAAGTTTTCCACATGGGGGTCCACACATTGTCCTTGGATATCGAGGACGTTTACTTATTGACAGGACGTGGGTACCACACTAGCTTGACCGGTAGTTGAGTTGGTGGGCTGCCTATGAGTGAATACTGTCATTTGTACTGTGTTCCAGAGGCGGAAAGGAGCAAAGGAAAAGTGGCCATTTGGGGGGTGCAGGATTTGACCCTTCGCACTATTTTTTTCACCATTTATCATATGGTTGGGAGTGCTACTCCACACATGGCTCTCCAAATCTACTTTCAGTATGCCATAGAGTGTATTGAGCCTCGGGTCTTTAACTGGGCAGACACAGTCCTTCGTAGCGTGAAGAGGCAGTTGACCAAATGCAGGAGAGGTGACCTGAAACAATTTGGGTATGGGTCATTGTTGGTGTCCTTCTTTCTTGAGAGGGTTCCCTTGCTGAGGTTGCAGGTTGAGTGGGGTTTACCGGCTCCAGAGGATCTGAGAATGCTAAGGTGGTGTAACCTCATGGCCAGGCATGTAGCTGGACAAATCATTAAATAAAATGATTTCTTCTTTGACTGGTTGCGACCACAGATGCTGATGATCGATGAGTATGCCTATGCTGGGTTGGATTTCCAAGGAGATATAGACTTGGCTCTACCCGAGGGAACTCAGTGGGGAGATCTTGGTAAGAAATACACATTTTTTACTTTTTAAATGTTTTTGTGAATTTTATCATATGCAAATGTTTTTATGTTTTTCCAAGGTCTAAATTACAAAAAAAACATGGGGCCTTATCGACCACCAAGTACTTCTCCTATTCAGTGATGAGGAGAGGTGGCTCTAGTGCCACGATGGGACGTTGAAGATTATGAAGCAGTGGAACAAAATTTAGAGGGTTTGACAGCAAACATTCCAGACATGCCTCTTGGAGAGGTTCCATGACGTTATCAGCGTCATATGGTGGGAGTGTCAGAATTAGTTGGCCAACTGCTTCGTAGGGTTTCCCGGGAAGTCGTGTGTTACCGTGAACGTCATCCATGATGTCACTTTGTATAAGCTATGAGCTTCATATTTTGAAATTTTGGTCCTCGAAAAGAACTTTTTTGTAAAAAAAAAATTGATCGTTATATATACATACGGCTTCTACCGGCTTATTTTGTGTTGTGTGACACTTGTAATGTGATTGATTTATAAATGACCCAAATTTCTGTCTAATACATAGTTAGCTAATGCATCAGTTAATGTATTTATACATCTAGGAATATGTTGATACTCAATATAATCAAAATAACGTTCCAAAAGGCAAATTCGCAAATACACCCGTAACAAAGTAGGACTTCGAATTGCATAGACATTACTTAACTGTAGTACTACAAGCTACGAATCGAGTCGCACAAACAAGCGACAAACACCAAGTGAGACAACATCAGTCAACAATTCAATAACGGCGCTATACTCTGCAATATTGTTGGTCACACGGCCGAGGCACACACCTCGTAGAGTAACAAGTTTGGTTGTAGGGGCGTAAATTGCCCACGCAGGAGAAGAAAGGTTCCGAGTACTACGGCTAGCGCCATCAGCGAAGCCAATGTGGGGTAGCGAAGACTCCGACATCTAGAAATCAAACACAACGTCACATAAGGGTGGAGACCAGATAACGAAAAAAACAAACTACAGTAACACACAAGAAGTATGATATAATAAAATACAAGTACTCGTGCACAGGTGATCTTATGCATAGTACTTATTCAAGTACAACCCATTTCTGGGTTCACTCAAATGGATACCATCGTAATCTACTAACTCATAAGATCCTTTCTCCAAAACTTGTTTAATGATATAAGGACCTCGCCACATGGCTTCAAATTTTCCATCTCCTACCATATCTCGATCTTGTTTGTAAAGGAGAACAAGATCTCCTTTAGAGAAAACGCGAGGCTTGACATGTTTGTCATATTGGGCCTTGACACATTTCTTCTGGGCTTCTATGACTAGGGTAGCATCGGGTCGAGTTTCATCTAATCGCATGAGATGCAACATATGTTCTTCCTCTGTAGAAGTGTTTGGTAGGAGTTCAACGGCTAGTTTTAAAGAGGGTATCTCGCATTCAATCGAGAGAATGGATTATAAACCATAGACTAACCAGAAAGGTGTAAATCCAGTAGCGGACTTAACGGACGTCCGGTAAGCCCACAATGTTGAAAACAACACTGTGTGCCAACTTGTTTTGTGAATCCCTATCATTCATCAGAGCATAGTTATGAGAACTTTGTTAATCACTTCGACTTGGCCGTTGGCTTGTGGGTAATAGAGCGTTGAGTTTTCATGGTGAAGACCCAACTTTTCAGTGAGTTCGGACATCATGAAGTTTCTAAAGTGGCTACCATGATCAGTGACGATAGCCTGAGGAACACCAAAATGAGCTATGGTGTGATTGAAAATGTATAATGCTGTGGTCTTTCCAGTATTGTCAAATGTCGGCATCACCTCAGCCCATTTCATAAAATAATCTACAGCTACAATAATGTATCCATGCCCCCCGACCGAGTGGGGGTGACATGTCATGAAATCGATGCCCCATTTCACAAAGGGACCAATGGAGACCACAGAGTAAAGAGGAGAGGGGTGTGACCGTATCTTATGATTATAGGTCTGGCAAGCATGGCATTTTTGGGAAGCGATTATGCAATCGTTAAATAAAGAAGGTCAAAAATACCCTGCATGTAAGATCTTCTGGGTAGTAGCATACCCGGACATATGACCACCACAGACTCTAGAATGGCAATCATTTAAGGCTTTCTCAGCTTTGTCAAATGTGAGGCAGTGTCGAAAAACTGAGTCAATCCCCCGACGATAAAGAGTATCCCCAAGGATAATATATTGACGACCTTGGTAGCGTATTCGACATCGGTCAGTACTGGAAACATTGGGCCAGAAAGTCTGGGTTTGGAGATATATGATGATATCACCATACCAAAGATCATCGGAACTAATTAGGAAAAGGGATTCATCAGGTAATGAATCGAATGCTACATTTTCCGTTTCAAAGTAGGGAAAGTCGCATATCAACTCGGCAAACACTAAGGACTTCTTAGACTTGGCTCGTTCAAATTCCAAGTCAAATTCCTGGAGTATCACGATCCATTTGGAGTATTTCCCACTGGCAATTGACGTGTGAGAATGTGTTGCATAGGGTTGCAATTAGAAATCACTATAGTCTTGCAAGAGAGGATATAGTGACGGAAGCGTTGAACTGCTTGGATGGCTGCCAAGGCCAGTTTTTCGACATGTAAATACTTGGTTTCAGTAGGTGTTAGACTTCGACTCAAGTAATAGATAACATGTTCGTCATGAGAATCATCCTCTTGGATGAGAACCAGAGTAGTGGTGTAATCTGAGGCTGCGAGGTAGAGGAAATAATCGTGACTATAATCGGGGGGGAAGAGAAGCGGAGCACATGTCAGAACAATTTCAAAGCTTCGAAAGCTTTGTTTTTGATGGCATCCCATACGAACTCAGACCCCTTTTTGAGGAGTCGCGTAAATTCATGAGTTATCCCAGCGTAGTTCGGGATGAAGCGACAAAGAAAGTTTTCTTTCCCTTGCAAACTTTGTAATTGGAGAAGTGTAGAAGGAGGAGGGAGATTAAGGATTGCCTCGACCTTTAAAGGATCTACCCTGATCCCTTGATGCGAAACAACAAATCCTAGAAGTCGGTCGGATTCCACGCAGAAAACGCACTTGTGAGGATTCAANATGATCGACTTGACACATGGAATGAGTGAGTAAGTCGTCAAGATATGGTTGCATGATGTGCTTGATATCATGGAAGGCATAAGACATAGCGCGTTGAAAAGTTTCACCAACGTTCTTTAGACCGAAAGGGAGTTTTCGATAGGTGAAAGTGCCCCAAGGAAAAATGAAAGCGGTTTTGTGTTGATCCTCGGGAACAATATTGATTTGATTATATCTGGAGAAACCATCCATCAGAGAGAAGATTTCGCTTTCGGTGCAATCATCGACAATGTGATCGACGAAGGGGGTAGGAAAGTTGTCCTTAGGACAAGCTTTGTTGATATCCCTATAATCAACGCATACGTGATTGTGCCTTGTTTCTTATCGATTGGGACAAGATTGGAAACCCAGTTAGTGAGGGCCATTGGGTAAATAAAGTCGGCTTTGAGAAGTTTCTCGACTTCAAGCTTAATAGGGGCCACTTTACGTGGGTGAACTGGACGAAGGCATTGTCGGACGAGTTTAGCGTCTGGGTATGTCTTGATCTCATGTATCACAATGTTGGGGTCGATACCCGACATTTCTTCATAGATCTAGGTGAAGATGTCACGAAATTCTTTGAAAAGTGACTTGTAGGTGACGATTTCATCAGGGGAACACGAAGCTCCGATATGCACATTTTCGACAATTCCAGGTCTGATGGATATGTCAAGGGGAATAGTGGGTGAGATATTGCTTAAGTTCCCTTCGGAAAACACATCGTGTGTGGACTCAGGAACGGTTGAAATGACGACAACGGTCGACGGGGCCGATATCCGTTGGTATCTCTCAATGGTGTGTTGTTCCAGGAAGAGGATAGAATGGTGATGGCCATCTTCCCAGGGGGTGTCTTCCATGACAGACATAATCATCTCGTCCATGGGAAAAATGACACGGAAAGGATCTGGAGATAAATCACCAAGAGAGGGGGTATAGGGGGTATCCAATTGAATGGCCTGATAGGCATATTCAACCAAACTCAAAGGCATTTCGTCGTCGTAACGAAGATGATCGCCAGGGTCAGGTACCATCCATGGGTCGTGAGATGCAGGGGTTCCGTGAATCGGGGTGGAGATCATGTTGATTGAAGAAACGGATGAGTGTGGAACATCAGGGGGTGGAATGGGGAAGGTACCCATTAACGAAGAGTATTTTAGAAGACCTACACCGGTGTTCTCGTAACCCGGTGGGGTTTTGGCGATGAACGGTATGTTTCCAATACGTGTATCCAAGTTAAAGAAGGCTAATTGGTCGACGGTGATTACCTTTCCTTGATGTGGGAAATGGAAAACATGAAAAAGAGTTGACATAACTGCCTCCATGGAATTGATCCAGCTATGGCCAAGCAAAAGATTGTAATCGAGAGGAGCGTCAAATAATTCCACTTCGACTTGGACCGTTTTGCCTTCTAGCGTGATTGGCAATGAAGGAAGGACACTGTAGGGCTTAAAACCAGAGCCATTGAAGGCTTTGAGAGTGTTATGGGATTCATTCAAAGAGGGAGAGCCAATGGCTTTCCAGCAGGTAACAGACATGACACATGTCAAGGCACCCTCATCGATAACGGTTCTACAAATGTTTTGTCGGAGAAAATCACTTGGATTTGGAACGCGAGTTGAGGGGGTAACCGTGGAATGTGATATTTGAAGTGAAAAATTATTAAATTTGTGTCCATCGGGTCGATTCCATCAATATATTTCAACAGTTCCTTCCGTTGTGTAGGACGACTTTGAAGGACTTCGAGGGCTGACATCGCAGAAGGTGCTTGGGCCAGATCTTCAATAATGTTGTAGTTATGGGCAGCACGAGCATGAGGATTGAAAGATGATTTCTGAACAACACCCTTTGGAGGGGATTGAAGAACTATGTTAAGGCTTGGTCGTTCGAGATGAAGAGGACCGTTGGTAGGTGGAGTCACAAGAGAGGATTGTACCAATGAAGAAGGTAGATCATCAACCTTCTCTTTAGAGGGAAAATAATCTTTGGCTTGAGTGGTGAGTGCAATGTCATTCTTCTTTGAATCGCCAATACACATCAATACATAGGACATAGTAGAAGGGGAAGGTTGGTCATTAATGACCAATTGGGCCTGTTGTTGAGAGGGGAAGGGTTGGGACAAAATGGTTGGAGTGGGTGGTTTCAGGGCCCCTTGAAGGAACTTAGTGACCTCGGCGCATCGTGGACAATCCTTTGTGTAGTGATCATCACCACAGATAAGACAAGGGTATCGAGGTTTGCGCTTATCCATATCGTCAACAGGTGGAGTTTTGGTTCTCTCTGCTTGAGAAGTATTTTTGTCCTCCTTATTCTTACCCTTTCCCTTTCGGGATTTGTTTTTACCGGATAGGGTATATTGAACTGCATTTACCTTAGAAGTCTTGCCAGTGGGAGGGGTAGGAGATGGAGCATTTTGAACATTAGAAGAAGCAGATTTGGGGTTGGTTCTTGAGGTGGAATGTGGTTGGGCATGGAAAGTGCCAATCACACTATCGGCTACATGAGAAGAAGCTGGGGTAGTTGAGGTGGCGGAAGTGGAAGGACGAGGTGCATCAGGGAGTAAGTCATAAAGAGTACCCGTTTGTGAAGAAACCAGGTCAAGATATTGAGCATGACTTATGGCCTATTATTCCGTGACAACTCCACCCATGGCGATGTCACGAGCGATGTCATTCACAAATGATTTTGTGAACCACTCTGCTAGAAACTAATCGGGAAGTTCGAGTTTGATGAGACGTCGTCTCCATCGCCACTCATGAATGTGATCGAATATATGAGTGGCTTTGGTTTTTTGAAAGAACTCAAAATCTCGGTCCCCATTTCATAACAGATCGGTAACTGGTAGTGGGTGAGGAAATCCATAGCTAGGGTGTTGAAGTCGGCGAAGAAACCTCATGGTAATTCTATATACCACTTCGCGGCAGAACCCGTGAGAGTTCTTTGAAAAAGACGTAAACGAATATAGTCATCCATCAACGAGTTGGATGAGCACCAGAGGTGAAAAGTAATGACATGATTTTTCGGGTCCTCTCCCACTTTGCCATTGAATTTAGGGATGTCTGATGGTAGCTTGGCTGGAATAGCGGGCCATTGGGGAGAGTGACAGATTGGATCGTTTAAAATCCTCAACAGATTTGAGAGGTCCAAAGTGGCCAAGAAGGGTAACTGTCTATTCACATGCAGGTACTGGTGGCTTTGGGGAGGGAGTCCTGTCAGAAAACCAGTGGGACCATAAGCAGTCTACATATAATGCGAAGACTCAGGCAGATTCAGTGGTTGTTGTGGAGGAAAGTAGCTCATGGGATTGTATCCTTGAATAGGGACGTGAGTTTGAGCATTCTAGCCCCAAATAGGATTGGAGGTACCTGGATATGGTTGGCCTATACTAGGGGGTATAACAGATGTAGCTAGAAGTTGTTGCCCCCCATTCGATTGAGGATTATGTTGTATCAGATGGTTCCAATACTAGGCCAAGGATGGAGGTATGTTTTTCCCATAGGGTGGGGTCGGTGGGGGTTGTCCTCCAATCGAGGGTTGTGTTCCAATTGGGGGTTGTGTTCCAATTGGGATTTGTGTTCCAATAGGAATTTTCCCTACAAGGGGGGGTTGAGTCAAACCTCCTTGGTGAAATTGTCTACCAACAGGAATCTGGTAATTTGGTGTGAACGACAGAATAGTGCCACTAGGATTAGTGTCGTTGATAGAGGATGAAAAAGGTCCTTCAAAAGGGGGTTGAGGAAGTGTCGGAATGAAGCCAGGAGGAGAGTGCCCAAAAGAAGAGGGACCACCAAGAATTTTGGATGGGGTTTGCATAGGAGTGGGAATAGAAGCATTCAACGCATGGTATCCAGGTGGAAGCGTTGGGGTTACACTGGGCGAGAGCGGTGTGCCGATGGGGGCTTGACTAGTCGATGTAATCCTAGTGTGAATACTCATAGTATCTGTGTAATGGGCCATTTCTAAAGGGATGGTCAAGATGTGGTCAGCTCACGGAGCTTCTGTACCAGGAAAATAATAAGCAGTAGTAAAAGGTATTGCTTCTGGGTCAGAGGTTTCGGGGAACGCAGGTGAGACGGAGATTTCAACGCCTGATCTTGCACCAAATAGATCTCGTCTAAAAACGCCATCAGACCAAAAAGGATCTTATCCTTCTAGTCCTAGAAAAGGCCCGGTCGGTGATCGAGAAGACACAACAACTAAATCTCTAGAAGAATTCACTCGCATAATATGTCTCTCAGAATCAGGGTGAAGTCGAAAGTCCTCTCGAGAATTGGTAATTCGGAACCGTTCTAGAGAGTTAGTTCTTTCCATTTGTGGAGTGGTGACATCTTCGACTTCACTCTGTTGAGGAGAGCCCTCAGGTGAGCTTGTAGGCAGGGGGTTGAGAACCTTCTAGGTTTTCTGGAGGTAAGCCCTGCATTCTACATGAATGACATGGAGGGTCTATTGTGAACGAGTTACAAACTTATGAAGAAAGTCCTATGGTCAACTTGGGTAAAAAAACAGCATGCGCTAGTAAACAAAATCTAGGAAACAATACCAAGCAAACAAGACTTCTAATTCCGAAGTCACTAGTTGGTGATGAAATCCAATGTCACAACAACAAGATGAGAAGGGGTTGGGCTAGGGTGGAAAAGTTACGCTAACAACCTGCATAATGGACTTACACCCTGGAGCAAGCTCCTACACATAATCGTGGGTATACCCTCCAAGGAGCCCGAGTGAGTTTGGTCAATGTCGATTCCAGGTACTGTGAAGACTTGCCCCTTCACAGTCACCTTGTGTAAGACCCTAAAAAGATATGCCACCAAGGTTACCACTAACAACAATAAAGCCTGGGGGGATAGTCGACAATCCGATCCACATGCAAAGGCAAGCTATCTAGCCCGAAATCAACTCGAGAGGCTTCCACTCATCATTGTGGGTATACCTCTAAGTGACCCCCGTAATACATGCAATCTCTACACCGATATCAACAAAGCAGGGTGAGTAACTCTGTCAATATCAATGCAACCTTGGGTTTGACCCTTGTGTGAGAAGGGCTTCCCAGGACGAAATGTTGTAAATGAAATTTGACACTCCTTAACACAAGATGCTATTGTGTGTTTTGTGCTTTGGAGAGTGT
>CBVK0100099163.1:0-27411 GCA_900067695.1 Picea abies
ATATATATATATATACATATTAATAAACTAATAAATTATAAAGTTAAATATCAATATTAAAGTTAACACAATTATTGTTGTGGTTACCACAATTAAATCATTATTGTTACCACAACAATAACAATAACTATCGTGGAGACAATTATTGTGGAGTTAATTATCGATATTAAAGTTAAAGTGATTATCAAAATTCAAATAAAAAAAAAAACAATTAAAGTTTAATTAGTAAGTAACCTTAATTAGTTTAATTAAGGTAAAATAAAGTTAAACCATGTTAAAAAGCTAATTAAAATTTATGGAGTCCATGGGAATTGAACCCCGAACCTCCCCACTGGTCAAAGTCTTGGCAAAGGCCATCCAACTGGTGCACCACACCATATTACTTTTACAAATAATTTCACATATAAATACTTTAATTGTCATACCTAAGACCACCCACCAAGCGAAGCGTCTTAAGAAGGACACTAACTCCAAAAAGTACATAGCACTGGCGAACGCAGAAACGCAGCTGGCAGACGGGGATAATTATTTAGATTCTGCAGTTTTATCTTATTTAATTATTAAACGTGGTAATTATATAACCTTAAAGAATTTTTTTATGTGATTAGGTAAATGTTAAAAAGTAAACATGCTAACGGATGTTGTGATAAATGCAAGAAAGTTATGAATGATAAATCGGACCCATTGATATTGGAGGACGACTAAGAATATGCCAGCATATTCAATACATAGCCATCAGATAATGGTTTTAGGTTAATTAAGATTAAAAGATCATTAATTGTGCCATTGTCAATAGGTGTACGCATATCAGCGTAAATTAATAAACATAAGGTTGGGAGGCATTTTTAATCAAGTTGTAAGAGTAAATTAAAAGGGCTCAGACTAAGACAAGTGGGAAGGAGGCAGCATATGCACTAGGAAAGTAAGCCTAGGAAGTGTCGAGTAAGGCGCAAAGATAGCGTAGCTACAGGGCAAAGGAACGAATAGTTGTTTTCGTAGGGGCGAAGAAACGAAGCTTAGATGCTTAAACCTAACCCTAACATAGCCAATCCCCTAATGGAGTAACGTCTGTTTACAGACAAGTAAAGAAAACTTATTCCTAACCCTATTTCTAGTTTGAGTAGCACCAATTTGAAACATCCTGGAACTCACCCTGCCAACTTTGGTGGATGCAGGTCAAAGCATACAGGATGGTCAGGACACGAGGGAGTCGAGGCAGGGGAGCATCATTGCAAGCACCACCAACACCTCTAGCACCACCACCGCCATCACCCGAACTAGCCCTCATACTGCACTCGTTGGAAGCCATCAACGAGACTTTAAAGGGGTGACAACTGGCAGAGACTGAAGTGGAACCCCCACCGTCTAGAACGGGTAATCCAGAAGCATCAAGGGATTCAGGTGGAGGACCTCCACATGAAGGCATCACGGGGGAATTGCAGAATATCAAACTTCCAGAGTTTGTCGGGGGTCGTGCCAGTGAACGCGCAGAAGAATGGTTGGAAGGCATGACAAGGTGTTTTGCCTTAAGGGACTATGCATCCAACTCAAAGGTGAAGATCACCATTTTTCAGCTAAGGGACAATGCCCTGAACTGGTGGGGTAACCTGGAAAGACAACTGCACCTTACCCCAGACACAGTATCTTGGAAAATTTTCGAGGAGAGGTTCAGGAGGAAATATCTACCAGCATACTATGAGAAAAAATAGGTAGGGGCATTTCATGCCTGAGTACAGGGAAACCAAACGGTAGAAGAATATGAGATCAAGTTTATGGAACTGGTCAAATATGTGTCGTATATGGATAACGACCAACGACAGGCGGAGCGCTTCGTCTATGGGTTGAACCCTAAGATAAGAGATATGGTGAGGATGTGGAAGTCGTCTTCAGTAGTGGAGGTGGTGGAAAATGTGCGTTATGAGGAAGAACATATGAACTTGACCGGGGGTACAAGACCAACATTTTCGCATCGCTCGGGGTTCGTAGGAAAGGCCCCGAGGACATTTCCTAGGGGAGGGGGCTCAAGGCCACTGCCATATGGTAACAGATTTGTGCCAAGGACAGTAGCCACAGGGATTTCAATGGTAGCAAGTGCAACATCTCGATCATCGCCAACGGTGCAGATAGGACCACGACCATCTCAGGGAACAGTGAGCAGGGGCAGGGGTTCTAGGGGAAGGAACTCATTTCAAAGACAGACACATAACAGTGCACAGGTTCAATCTGGTGTTACCTGTTGGGGGTGCGGGGGATTCCATTACCAGCGTGACTACCCAGAGTTACACTCAGGGTTCGTGCATAAAGAAGGAAAGACACCGATGGGGAGAGCAATTAGCAGCCAGCATATTTATGCAGCAGTTAATAATCGTCAGGACAAACATCAATCGACAGTGGTGGAGTCGTTAGGTACGCTAAATCATATCAATGTTAATGTTTTATTTGATTCTGGTGCGACATATAGTTTCATTTCACCATCTGCATTAGAAAAGAGTGGGTTGGCAGCCTACAAGCACGATGACTTTAAACAAGTCGAGATGGCTTTGGGGGAAAAACAAGCGGTAGGACCTAGTGTTGATAATTGTATAGTAGACCTGGGAGTGTGTACTACCAGGTTGAAAGTATACGTCACTGCTCTCGAGGCATATGACCTAATCATTGGAATGGATTGGTTAGCAGCTCATCGAGCTTTGGTATATTTTTTCGCAAAGAGGGTGCTTTGTTTCGATGATGAAGGAAGACCAATAGAGATCCAGGGTGTACATAGAAAAGTGTCGCTACACTTTATATCAACTATGAAGGTTAAGTGATGCTTGAGACAAGGGTGTCGAATTTATGTAGTGGAAGCAGTGAATGAAAGGAAAGGACCCTCATTGGATCAGTACCCGGTACTGTCAGAATTTCAGGATGTTTTTCCGAACGAGTTACCAGTGTTACCTCCTGAGAGGGAGCTTGATTTTACCATTGAGCTAAAACCTGGAGCAGAACCAATCTCCAAGACTCTGTATCGGATGACAGTGCCAGAAATTTGTGAGTTGCAAATGCAATTGAAAGAGTTACTGGAGTTAGGGATAATAAGGCCCAGTGTCTCACCTTGGGGCACATCGATAATTTTTGTAAAGAAGAAGGATGGATCCTTACGACTGTGTATAGACTACAGGGACCTGAACCATGCTACAGTGAAAAATAGGTACCCGATGCTGTGAATAAATGACCTCTTCGACCAGATGAAAGGAGCAGTGGTATTCTCAAAGATTGATTTGCGATCAGGGTATCATCAGTTAAGGATTAAGGAAGTTGATATCCCAAAAACTACCTTCCAAACTCGGTTTGGACATTACGATTTTGTTGTAGTACCTTTCGGATTGACCAATGCGCCAGTAGTATTCATGAGCCTCATGAACGGCATATTCCGGAAGTACTTAGACCATTTTGTACAAGTCTTTTTAGATGAAATCCTCATCTATTCCAAGAATGAAAGAGAACACGAGGAACACTTGCGAATAGTGTTGTCCTGCCTTAGAGAGAACAAATTGTATGGGAAGTTGTCGAAGTGTTCCTTCTTCCAGAAAGAAATCCACTATTTAGGTCATATCATTTTCGGCGAAGGAATCTCTATGGACCCAAAAAAGGTAAAGGTCATTATGGAGTGGCCAGTGTCGAAAAATGCCCATGAGGTGAGGAGCTTCATGGGGCTAGCAGGTTATTACCGGAGATTTGTAGAAGGATTCTCCAAAATAGCGAAACCCATCACCACCTTGCAGCGTAAGGGGGTCAGGTATGAATGGATAGGGGAATGTGATAGTGCATTCATTGAGCTTAAGAGGTTACTAAATAGTGCGCCAATTCTACGAGTGTCGGATATGGAAAAGGAATTCACGGACTGCACGGATGCCTCGAAGAAAGGGTTGGGGGCCGTGCTAATGCAGGATGGAGGAGTGATAGCTTATGCGTCAAGGAAGTTGAAGAAACATGAGGAGCTATACGCGACTCATGATTTAGAGCTGGCAGCTATAATGCTAGCTCTGAAACTTTGGAGGCACTATCTTGTTGGGCGAAAATTTGAGCTCAAAACAGACCATCAAAGTTTAAAACATCTCTTCACTCAAAGAGATATGAATGATAGGCAAAGGCGATGGAGTGAGTTTATGAGTGAGTACGATTTTGGTATATCGTACATGAAGGGAAAGGAAAATGTGGTCACAGATGCCTTGAGTAGGAGACCACGTATCTTCTCCTTGGTAACCTTAAAGGTCAATCTGAGGGAACATGTGTTGACACAACTCCCAGGAGACAGTTGGTATTTAAAGGTCACTTCAAACCTCCAGAGTGGGAGGTATTTAGTTCCAAAGTATGAAGGATATAGCCTGGAAATAGATAGACTATTAAGATATCGAGGAAGGTTGTGCATCCCTGAGAATGGGGATATTCGAAGAATCATACTGAAGGAAGCCCATAGATCACTTTATTGTGCACATCCGGGAGTGAAGAATATGTACGCAGATATGAAGAAGCTCTTCTTCTAGGTGGGCATGAAGCGCAATGTAGTCCATTTCATCACCAAATGCCTAAAGTGTCAACAGGTGAAAGCCGACCACCATCACCCAGCAGACCTCCTACAACCACATGATGTTCCTATGTCCAAATGGGAAGTCATCTCTATGGATTTTGTAGTGGGGTTGCTGCTCACATCTCATAGACACAATGCCATTCTTGTGATAGTGGATAAGTTAACCAAGAGTGTTCATTTTATTCCGGTTAGAGACACTTACAATGTCACTGATGTGGCACATGTCTTTGTAAGAGAGGTTATTCATTTGCACGAGATACTTAAGAAGATCATTTCAGATAGGGACTCCAGATTCACTTCTAGGTTTTGGACAAGTTTACAGTTAGCGTTGGGGACTCAGTTGAACTCAAGCATAGCTTCTCATCCTGAAACAGATGGGCAGATTGAGAGAGTAAATCAAGTCATGGAAGACATGCTTAGGATGTATGTAATGGATAATCAAACCCAGTGGGAGAAGTACCTACCTTTAGTAGAGTTTTCCTACAATAACAGTTATCATAGTTACATTGGAATGCCACCCTACGAAGCTTTGTATGGGAGGCCGTGCAGAACTCCATTGAGTTGGGATAGACTAGAAGATCGAGTAATAGTGGGGCCAGAATTGATTCAAGAAATGGAGGAACAGGTGATTCATATTAGGCAGAGACTAAAGGAAGCAAAAGATAGGCAGAAAATCTATGCAGATGCACACAGGACTGACCGAAGTTATGAAGTGGGAGACCAGGTTTTCATTTGTATCAGGCCTAATAAGAGTACCATACAGTACGGGAAGGGGACAAAGTTTTCACCTCGGTTTATAGGACCATTCAGGATCCAAGAGAAAATTGGACCCATTGCCTATTGTCTCGTACTGCCACCCCACTTGCATAAAACTCATAATGTATTTCATGTATCTATTTTACGTCATTATGTTGCTAATGAATCACATAAACTAAATTGGAAGGAATTGTAGGTATCAGACGTGGGAACCCTCACGGTAGAACTGTTATGCATATTGGACCGTAGAGTCCAACAACTCAGGAACTGTCTAGTAGACCAAGTTAAGGTCCAGTGGGACAAGTATAGTCCAGGATTTGCTACTTGGGAAGATGTCGAGACACTACAACGAGACTATCCCTCACTATTTTGACCACCTCGAGAACATGTTTCTCAAAGGTGGGGTGTATGTAACACCACCTTTTGACTTAGACAGCCAGGATCACCTGAGGCCTATATACTTTATTATCTAGTGACAGTGAAACTATTAAGTGATACACTTAAACTTTAAAATTTATGAACTTTTATGAATTTTTAAATGTTATTGATGATGATGTATATGATGCGATCTACTACGTGCATGTAAATTTTATGAATGTTTAAATGTTATTGACGATGATGTATATGATCCGATCTACTATGTGCATGTAAATTTTATGAATGTTTAAATGTTATTGATGATGATGTATATGATGCGACACATTGTGAGAATGTGAATTAAATGAATGTTTAAATGCTATTAGGATGATGTTAGATATTATGCAATCTAGTTTGATTAAATGATAATCTTGTGAATGGGTATCGAAATTGAATTATGAGATCTATTTCTAATTGAAAAACTTTGATGTAATTTTATCGGTACGGGGATACCAAATTGAAATGATGATAATATGCAATTACATGATGATAATGCATAGAAATGTATGAGTTGTGTAACAAACTAATCTGCAAGTTATGGGATATGAAATAGCCAAGGGATGGTGATGATGAAAGTGGATATCAGGACGGTTATGGGCTATGAAATAGCCAAGGGATAATGATGATGAAAGTGGATATCAGGACCACTAACCGAGAAACATTATGGTATGAATATTGTATGTGAAATTTATATTGGTTTGGATGCATTGCTATGATATGTGGATCAGTGCATGATTTCAGGTAATGACACTGCCCAAAACTGAATAAACGATGACAAAACCTCCAGCAACACGGTGCCACTGTATATTCCATTGTAGGGTGTGGACCCTAGTTCTATTAGGAGGGGTGGAGGCATTTCCCACCGTGTATCCTCCATTGTAGGGTGTGGACCCTAGTTATGATTAGGAGGGGTGGAGGCATTTCCCACTGTGTATCCTCCATTGTAGGGTGTGGACCCTAGTTATGATTAGGAGAGGTGGAGGAATTTCCCACTGTGTATCCTCCGAAACCTAAAGTCATGGGAGAACGGTGCTAGTTCACGCTCCCCAAGACGTGTGATGATGACTGTCAGATGCCTGCTAGGGAAGCCTGGTCGAGATAGCGACACTTCCACTTACGGGTTCTATTTGGAGTTAGGTCAATATAGTTGACACTCCAAGATAGTCTAGCAAAGGATGGATAGGAATGGAGATGGAAGTAGGTTAGGGAGGAAGGATGAGTAGTAATAGTTGAGAAAGTATGGAAATCTGTCTTGTGGTGGAAGTTAATGTTTTTTCTTCTTAAAAAAAAAGGGGGAAATGAATATTCATTATTACGTAACTAAACCAAAGTGTTTAAAATAAAATTGTAGAACCAAATAAAAGTAATTAAAGGATTTCTCGAACAAATGATTGGTTTCTTGTCTTTTATAAAAGACTAGTCTTGCTGACTGGATTGAATGCATATATAAATTACTAAAGGATGACAGTTTTGATTATTAGTACATGCACGAGATTTTCATGTACTAGATACACATGCATTTCTTGTACATATACACTAGTATGTATGAGCTTTCTTGAATTACTTACTGATAATGTCAGTTACTTGTTATGAATGTGTGAACCATGCTCTTTTCCATTGTACCATAAGATACATTAACTTCAGAACAAATTTTCCTGAAGGGTGGGTGTGTGTAATGACCCTAATTGGATAAATGTTTAAGAAATTATAAGTAAAACTAATTAGGGGATTAATTGGGTTAACAAGGTATTAATTAAACAAAGATGATTTAATGATATTAATTAAGTTAACAAGGTATTAATTAAACAAAGATGATTTAATGATATTAATTAAGTGATTTATTAATTAATTAAAGGATATAATTGTGATTAATTAATCAATAATTTAACTACAAATTACATTTAATAACTTGAGCAAAAGATTTAATAGATTAATAATATATATTATAAAAAGGTTACGTACCCAACAAGGGATAACCTATTAATCCCGAGAGGATAAGGCATTAAAATAATGGGATTAGAAATTAATAAGGGGGAGATAAGGAAATTAATGAGGGGGAAGAGTCGGTGAAGGGGGGGATAAGGAGGGGAAGCAGTTGGAAGGGAGAGGATTCTACAGGAAGTTTGGGAATGAATTTTTGAGAGCTCTGGATTGGCAGGGAGAGTAAAATTTTGGGAGATTGGATTGTAGCAGTGCACCGGGGTTGCTGGGGATTTTGGGCATGGAGGGCCAGGATATCCGTTGATATCCTGGGGCTAGGGAGCTACCTAGTTGGCAGGGAGGACAGTTTTGGGTAGTGTTTTTCATAAGTGGGAAGGAAGCAAGCTGCAGACAACAGGAGGAAAATAGCATCAGGTTCAAGTATTTACCAAGAATTATGCATTGTTTTTGTATTAATTTCTTATTAAATTTATTTATTATTGATGAATTTGCTTGCGAATGTGATTAATGAAGTAACTCTTAAATTTTACTACTCTATTGTAATTTAAATGGTTTTTTATTTAGTTTGGATATTACATTTGCCAGAATCATTCTACCTCTTCGAATGGCATGAACTAGGGAAGAAAATGTTTTTTGGGATGGAAATGTAGTCTATATATTAACATAGTCAAGAGAAGTATTACAGAGGCATGTGAGCATATCACCTCAAGTGTGCTAAAGATGACCTTGAGTCCTCTCCTTGGGCTCCTACTTAACTTTAGGTTCTTTAATCTAACAACATTTTTAGGATTCCTTCCATCATCATTTTGACAACTTAACTATAGGTGACCTTGAATCCTCTCCTTGGGATACTACTTGACTTTATGTTCTTTTTATATAACAACATTTTAGGTTTCCTTCCATCCTCATTTTGACAATGTAACCATAGGTGATGGAAATACAGAGATAGAACTTCAACAACATAATGATAGGGAAATGAATATGTGGTATTGGTGCAAGTGGACAACATCATCCAAGGGAAGTACTAGTGGGTGAAAATGTGAAGACAAGTAACACTTTTTGGAAAGAATCTTGTGACGAAATGTGATATTTATTGTTTGAATCAAGAAAATAGTCATTGAAATATCTTGATTGAAAGTTAAATAATATTTTGGATAAGAGTTAAAATTCTTGGTCGAAACATTTTAGAATGTCACAACAAAGAGTTATGATTCTCCCCCTAGATTCTTGGTCAAGGGTTATGATTCTACCCCTGGATTCTTGGTTGAAAATATTTAAACTCTCGATTGAGAATATTATCAACTATTGATTGAGAGTTTTTATGTCATAAATGAGTTTGAAACAATTGATCATGCCCTATTTCCAACTTTTGACCAAAGAAAATACTACACTACATTGCACCATAATATAAGCCCTACACTCTTTGCAAACCATGTAACACCATTCAAATTAGACACAATATTCTTGCAACGAATTAGTTGTACTATTGATGAACTTTTTTTCGTTGATAGTATAGCAAATTCATCGCAAGATTATTTACATTCCTCTCTCTTACGCCGATATAAAATGATGCTTGGATTCATTTCATATTTGGTTTATCAACTTGAAATTAAAATTTAATACTTTGCAAGCTAGCTGGACCTTGAGTCAAATACAAATATGAAATTTGGAATCATTAAGATATCTACTATAACATATGAAAAATAGGGTTTATGGTTTACATCATGAATTGATGATGGAATAAAGTGGGTGTGTTAGTCAAATTTGAGTCCAAAAACCCTCCCATATAGTTATGGCATGAAAATTGTCTATCCATGTAAAATTTCAATGCATACAGAAACTGTTTGAAAAAATTTCATTGTTGGCCCCATTCACATGAGGTCATTGTTGCTGGTGTCTAGTCCTGGTACAATTTTTGTTCCTTGTTCCTTGTTATGTGTTCCTCATTCCTCGTTCCTCGATCCTTGTTCCTTGTTATTTGTTTCTTGACCATGGTGTAGTTCCCAAGATCCATTATTTTTGTACAAAACATACTAATGCCATGAAATGTCCAACACAAAGACCAAATTAATATCTACTACATAAGTTTTTTGTATTTTTTCAAGGAATATGTAAAGAATCTCAATTCTAAGAAGATTCAAATAGGACCTAAGAACCTTAAGTTCTTTCCTTAAACATGGGTGACATAACACTATCATTCAATAGTCAAATTGTTACATTTCATTGTCAGGCATCATGTGTACTGAGGGCTTGATCCACCATAAAGGAAACATACAAAGAATATTTATCTTATGAAAAAGATATGGTACTATCCATTTTGAGGTTTGGCATAGAGATTGTTCTTATAGATTACACTACATTGCACAATAATATAATCCCTACACTCCTTGCAAACCCTGTAACACCATTGAAATTAGACATAATATTATTGCGACGAACTAACTAAACTTATATCGATGAACTTCTTTCGTCGATAGTATAGAAAATTCGTCATAAGATTATTTACATTTGTCTCTCTTGCAACGATATCAAATGATTCTTGGATTCATTTCGTATTTGGTTTATGAACTTGAAATTAAAATTTGATACTTTGCAAGCTAGCTGGACCTTGAGTCAAATACAAATATGAAATTTGGAATGATTAACATATCTGCTAGAACATATGAAAAATAAGGTTTATGGTTTACATGATGATACGATGATGGAAGAAAGAGTGTGTGTGAGTGAAATTTTAGTCCATAAACCCTCCCATATCGTTAAGGCATGTGAATAGTCTATCCATGTCAACCTTCAATGCATACAGATACAGTTTGAAAAATTTCAACGTTGGCCCCATTCACACGTCACTATTGCCCACCTCTAGTATTTTTATAGTCTTGAATAAAAAATAAATGAAAAAGAGGGATTTTTAAGCACAAATATGACACATATACATTGTATATACATTAATGTAGATCCTGCAAGAAAATTGAATAAATACTGACAAGAACTTAAAACTTGCGTCAACCAAAATGTGTACTTTGAAAGAAAATTAGGGTTTATGGTTTACATGATGAATTGATGATGGAAGAAAGTGGGTGTGTCAGTCAAATTGGAGTCCATAAACCCTCCCATGTCATTAAGTCATGTGAATAGTCTATCCATGTCAAATTTCAATGCATACACAAACTGTTTGAAAAAAATTCAACATTGGTCCCATTCACATGAGGTCATTGTTGTAGGTGTCAAGTCCTGGTACAGTTTCTATTCCTTGTTCCTTGTTATGTGTTCCTCACTCCTCGCTCCTCTTTCCTTGTTCCTTTTTACTCGTTCCTTGACCATGGTGTAGTCCCCAAGATCCATTATTTGTGTACAAAATATACTAATGGCATAAAATGTCTCGCACAAAGAACAAATTAATATCTGCTACATAAATCTTTTTTCTTTTTTCAAGGACTATGTAACAAATCTCAATTCTAAGAAGATTAAAATAGGACCTAAGAACCTTAAGTTATTTCCTTAACCATGGGTGACATAACACTATCATTCAATAGTTAAATTGTTACATTTCATTGTCAGGCATCATGTGTACTGAGGACTTGAGCCACCCCAAAGGAAACAAATAAAGAATATTTGTCTTATGAACAAGATATGGTACTATCCATTTTGAGGTTTGGAATAGAGATTGTTCTTATATACTACACTACATTTAACCATAATATAATACCTACACACCTTGCAAACCATGTAACACCATTCAAATTAGACATAATATTCATGATTCAAATTAACTATACTTATATCGACGAACTTTTTTCGTCAATAGTATAGCAAATTCACCGCAAGATTATTTACATTCGTTTCTCTTGCAATGATATCAAATGATTCTTGGATTAATTTCATATTTGGTTTATCAATTTGAAATTAAAATTTGATACTTTGCAAGCTAGTTGGACCTTGAGTCAAATACAAATATGAAATTTGGAATCATTAACATATCTACTAGAACATATGANNNAATATGAAATTTGGAATCATTAACATATCTACTAGAACATATGAAAAATATGGTTTATGGTTTACATGATGATATGATGATGGAAGAAAGAGTGTGTGAGAGTGAAATTTGAGTCCAGAAATCCTCCCATATCATTAAGGCATGAAAATAGTCTATCCATGTCAAATTTCAATGCATACACATATAGTTTGAAAAAATTTCAACATTGGCCCCATTCACATCTCATTGTTGCCCGCCTTTAGTATTTTTATGGTGTTGATTAAACAATCAATGAAAAAAAGGGATTTTTCATCAAAAATATGACACATATGCATTTTATATACATTAATGTAGAACCTATAAGAAAAATGAAGAAAGATTGACGAGAACTTAAAATTGCGTCAACCAAAATGTGTACTTTCAAAGAAAATTAGGGTTTATGGTTTACATGATGAATTGATGATCAAAGAAAGTGGGTGTGTTAGTACAATTTGAGTCAAAAAACCCTCCCATATCATTAATTCATGTGAATATTCTATCCATGTCAAATTTCAATGCATATAGAAACTATTTGGAAAAATTTCAACGTTGGCCCCATTCACATGAGGTCACTATTGTCAATGTCTAGTCCCAATATAATTTTCATTCATTGTAACTTGTTATTTGTTCCTTCTTCCTCTTTCCTCGTTCCTTATTCCCTGTTACTCTTTCCTTGACCATGGTGTAGTCCCCAAGATCCATTATTTTTGAACAAAACATACTAATGGCATAAAATGTCCCACACAAAGACCAAATTAATATTTGCTACATAAGTCTTTTGTCTTTTTTCAAGGACTATGTAACGAATCTCAATTATAAGAAGATTCAAATAGGACCTAAGAACCTTAATTTATTTCCTTAGCCATGGGTGATATAAAAATATCATTCAATAGTCAGATTGTTACATTTCATTGTCAGGCATCATGTGTACTAAGGGCTTGAACCAGCACAAAGGAAACATACAAAGAATATTTGTCTTATGAACAAGATATGGTACTATCCATTTTGAGGTTTGGCATAGAGATTGTTCTTATAGACTACACTACATTGCACCATAATATAATCCTTACACTCATTGAAAACCATGTAACACCATTCAAATTAAACACAATATTCTTGCGACGAATTAACTATACTTATATCAACGAACTACTTTTGTCGATAGTATAGCAAATTCGCTGCAAGATTATTTACATTTGTCTCTCTTACGATGATATAAAATGATGCTTGGATTCATTTCATATTTGGTTTATCAACTTGAAATCAAAATTTGATACTTTTCAAGCTAGTTGGACCTTGAGTAAAATACAAATATGAAATTTGGAATCATTAACATATCTACTAGAACATATGAAAAATAGGGTTTATGGTTTACATGATGATATGATGATGGAATACAAAGTGTGTGCGAGTGAAATTTGAGTCCATAAAGCCTCCCATATCATTAAGGCATGTGAATAGTCTATCCATGTTAAATTTCAATGCATACAAATACAGTTTGAAAAAATTTCAACATTGGCCCCATTCACATCTCACTGTTGCCCGCCAGTAGTATTTTTATGGTGTTGATTAAATATTCAACAAAAAAGATATATTTTTCATCATAAATATGACACATATACATTGTATATACATTAATGTAGAACCTAGAACAAAAATGAAGAAATATTGACGAGAACTTAAAAATTGCGTCAACCAAAATGTGTACTTTGAAAGAAAATTAGGGTTTATGGTTTACATGATGAATCGATATTGGAATAAATTGTGTGTGTCAATCAAATGTGAGTCCAAAAACCCTACCATATAGTTAAGGCATGGGAATAGTCTATCCATGTCAAATTTCAGTGCATACTTAAATTGTTTGAAAACATTTCAACATTGGCCCCATTCACATGAGGTCACTGTTGTCGATGTCTAGTCCTGGTACAATTTCTATTCTTTGTTCCATGTTATTCGTTCCTCATTCCTCATTCCTCGTTCCTTGTTCATTTTTATTCGTTCCTTGACAATGGTGTAGTCCCCAAGATCCATTACTTTTGTACAAAACATACTAATGGCATAAAATGTCCCACACAAATACCAAATTAATATCCGCTACATAAGTCTTTTGTCATTTTTCAAGGACTATGTAACGAATCTCAATTCTAAGAAGATTCAAATAGGACCTAAGAACCTTAAGTTATTTCTTTAACCATGGGTGACACAACATTATCATTCAATAGTCAAATTGTTACATTTCATTGTCAAACATCATATGTATTGAGGGCTTGAGCCACCATAAAGGAAACATACAAAGAATATTTGTCTTATGAACAAGATATGGTACTATCCATTTTGGGGTTTGGCATAGAGATTGTTCTTATAGACTAAACTACATTAAACCATAATATAAGCCCTACACACCTTCCAAAACATGTAACACCATTCAAATTAGACACAATATTCTTGCGAAGAATTAACTATACTTATATCGAAGAACGTTTTTCGTCGATAGTATAGCAAATTCGTCGCAAGATTATTTACATTCGTCTCTCTTGAAATAATATCAAATGATCCTTAGATTCATTTCATATTTCGTTTATCAACTTGAAATTAAAATTTGATACTATGCAAGCTAGCTATACCTTGAGTCAAATACAAATATGAAATTTGGAATCATTAACATATCTACTAGAACATATGAAAAATAGGGTTTATGGTTTACATGATGATATGATGATGGAAGAAAGAGTGTGTGTGAGTGAAATTTGAGTCCAAAAACCCTCCCATATCATTAAGGCACGTGAGTAGTCTACCCATGTCAAATTTCAATGCATACAGACACAGTTTGAAAATTTTCAATGTTGGCCCCATTCACATGTCATTGTTGTCCGCCTCTAGTATTTTTTTGGTGTTGATTAAAAAATAAACAAAAAACAAGGATTTTTCATCACAAATATGACATATATACATTGTATATACATTAATGTAGAACCTGGAAGAAAAATGAAGAAATATTAACAAAAACTTAAAACTTGCATCAACCAAAATGTGTACCTTGAAAGAAAATTAGGGTTTATGGTTTACATGATGAATTGATGATGGAAGAAAGTGGGTGTTTAAGTAAAATTTGAGTCCAGAATCCCTCCCATATCATTAAGGCATGTGAATAGTCTATCCATGTCAAATTTCAGTGCATACAAAAACTGTTTGAAAAAATTTCAACATTGGCCCCATTCACATGAGGTCATTGTTGTTGATATCTAGTCCTGGCACAATTATTGTTCCTTGTTCCTTGTTATTAATTCCTTGTTCCTTGTTCCTCATTCCTCATTACTCGTTCCTTTTTCTTTGTTACTCATTCCTTGACCATCGTGTTGTCCCGAAGATCCATTATTTTTGTACAAAACATACTAATGGCATAAAATGTCCCACACAAAGACCAAATTAATATCAGCTTCATAAGTCTTTTCTCTTTTTTCAAGGACTATGTAATAAATATCAATTATAAGAATATTCAAATAGGACCTAATAACCTTAAGTTATTTCCTTAACCATGGGTTACATAACACTATCTTTCAACAGTTAAATTGTTACATTCCATTGTCAGGCATCGTGTGTACTGAGGGCTTGAGCCACCACAAAGGAAACATACAAAGAATATTTGTCTTATGAACAAGATATCGTACTATCTATTTTTAGGTTTGGAATAGATATTTTTCTTATAGAATACACTACATTGCACCATAATATAATCCCTACACTCCTTGAAAACCATGTAACACCATTCAAATTAGACACAATATTCTTGCGACAAATTAACTATACTTATATCGACGAACTTTTTTCGTCGATAGTATAACAAATTTATCGCAAGATTATTTACATTCATCTCTCTTGCGACGATATCAAATGATACTTGGATTCATTTAATATTTGGTTTATCAACTTGAAATTAAAATTTGATACTTTGCAAGCTAGTTGGACCTTGAGTCAAATACAAATATGAAATTTGGAATCATTAACATATCTACTAGAACATATGACAAATAGGGTTTATGGTTTACATGATGATATGATGATGGAAGAAAGATTTTACAAGAGTGAAATTTGAGTCCATAAACCCTCCCATATCGTTAAGTCACGCAAATAGTCTATCCATGTCAAATTTCAATGCATATAGATACAATTTGAAAAAATGTCAACGTTGGCCCCATTCACATGTCACTGTTGCCCGCGTCTAGTATTTTTATGGTGTTGATTAAAAAATCAACAAAAGGAGGGATTTTTCATCACAAATATGACAAAAATAAATTTTATATACATTAATGCAGAAACGGGAAGAAAAATGAAGAAAGACTGATGAAAACGTAAAACTTGCATCAACCAAAATGTGTACTTGGAAAGAAAATTAGGGTTTATGGTTTACATGATGAATGGATGATGTAAGAAAGTGGGTGTGTCAGTCAAATTTGAGTCCAGAAACCCTCCCATGTCATTATGGCATGTGAATAGTCTATCCATGTCAAATTCCAGTGCATACAGAAATTGTTTGAAAAATTTTTGAAAGACGATACCATTCACGTGAGGTCACTGTTGTCGATGTCTAGTCCTGGCACAATTTTCATTCCTTGTTCCTTGTTCTGTGTTCCTTGTTCCTCGTTCCTCATTCCTTGTTTCTTGTTACTCATTCCTTGATAGTGGTGTAGTCCCCAAGATCCATTATTTTTTTACAAAACATACTAAAGGTATAAAATGTCCCACACGAAGACCAAATTAATATCTGCTACATAAGTCTTTTGTCTTTTTTTAAGGACTATGTAATGAATCTCAATTATAATAATATTCAAATAAGACCTAAGAACCTTAATTTATTTCCTTAACCATGGGTGACATAACACTATAATTCAATTCTCAAATTGTTACATTTCATTATCAGGCATCATGTGTATTGAGGGCTTGAGCCACCATAAAGGAAACATACAAAGAATATTTGTCTTATGAACAAGATATGGTACTATCCATTTTGAGGTTTGGCATAGAGATTGTTCTTATATACTACACTACATTGCACCATAATATAATCCCTACAGTCCTTGCAAACCATGTAACACCATTGAAATTAGACATAATATTATTGTGATGAATTAACTCTACTTATATCGACAAACGTTTTTCGTCGATAGTATAGAAAATTTGTCTCAAGATTATTTACATTTGTCTCTCTTGCGACGATATCAAATGATGCTTGGATTCATTTAATATTTGTTTTATCGACTTGAAATTAAAATTTGATACTTTTCAAGCTAGATGGACCTTGAGTCAAATACAAATATGAAATTTGGAATCATTAACATATCTACTAGAACATATGAAAAATAGGGTTTATGGTTTACATGATGGTATGATTATGGAAGAAAGAGTGCGTGTGAGTGAAATTTTATTCCAAAAATCCTCCCATATCATTAAGGCATGCAAATAGTCTATCCATGTCAAATTTCAATGCATACAGATACAATTTGAAAAAATTTCAACATTGGCCCCATTCACATGCCATTGTTGCCCGCCTCTAGTATTTTTATGCTGTTGATTAAACAATCAATGAAAAAAAGGGATTTTTCATCACAACTATAATAAAGATACATTACATATACATTAATGTAGAACTTGGAAGAAAAATGAAGAAAGACTGACGAAAACTTAAAACTTTCGTCAACCAAAATGTCTACCTTGAAAGAAAATTAGGGTTTATGGTTTACATGATGAATTGATGATGGAAGAAAGTGGGTGTGTCAGTCAAATTTGAGTCCAGAAACACTCCCATATCGTTAAGGCATGTGAATAGTCTATCCATGTAGAAACTGAAAGAAAACTGAAGAAAGACTGATGCAAACTTAAAACTTGTGTCAACCAAATTTTGTACTTTGAAAGAAACTTAGGGTTTCAAAAAAAATTCTATAGAAATGAAAAACACGTTCATCGAAACTTCATTGATGCATGAAATATTGTGACAACAATATTGATGAAATCTTATACGATCATGATGGTATAAAAATGAAAGAGAATCTCTTGGTTTCAATAATAATTTATCCACTATTGAACAAGGCCAACCATGTGAAGGTGGATGATCATATGGCCCCTCCCCCCCCCCTCACATCACTCTCAATTGATTCCCAAAACCCAATCTATAAAATAGAAAATAATCAAAAGAAACGTCCTATTAAGATTCATGCATTGAAACTACAAAAACAAAAAAATAATGAAGTTACATGAAATTATGTGTTTCTAAATGATATGTTTAATCTACCATGTACTTTAGTATATTGGCAACTATTTTCAGGTTTCAAATAATAATTAAACAACATGTAACATACGATATAAAAGCATCGCATAAAACTTAAAAACATGTAATTAACCCATGACATTATAAGTAAATTATTTTAAGAGAATAATGCATACAAATTAAAATATTATATAGTCACATACCTAATCCAACATCAACATCTTTGTAATCATCCTTATTCTGTATCTTGATCTTCTTCATCGAACTCAACATTTGTATCATCATCCGGTTCTGAAACGATGTTGAAAGGATTGATGATATCATCACCATCATCAATGTCATTTTCGAGCATATTTTCATCGACATCATCATCAAGAATTGCATTATTGTCTCCTACACCTGGATCATGATCTTATTCATCTTCTTCATCTGTCGACCCTCCATGATCTTTCGGCTCCGTCTGATCTGTCGAATCATCTTATTGATCTTCAATATCATCTTCTTCCTGTAAATGAGTATACTTAATTGGCCTTCCTCTTGGATCATATCTAAAAACAAATGACCAATCCCTTTCACCTAGAACATTTGAGTAGAAGACTTGTTCACATTGGCTTGGAAAAACATAGCAATCATGTCCTCTTTCAAACACCGTTGTTTTAATCATTGGAAATCCACTGGAATGTTGAATAATAGTTATTTCCTCGTCGCGTTCATCCATTTGTAACCTATACCATTTGACATCGAAAAAAAATAATTTGAAGTAATTAAAGTCACACTCAAGTATATCATTTAAATATCCATAGTATCTATTTTCAGATTCTCAGGGATGTTTGTCACTCCTATAGGAAACATTAGTGACATGGAATACTACAGTTATCCCACTATCATAATTTTTCCTAGTTTCATCCAATTGTTTGATGCGAAATTTATGACCATTTCACCACATAGCCTTGTGGTGTTTCAATTGCAATATGTCATATATATAAAATATGCATTATCAATTAATAAATTAACATATATTTATATAACTTTGAAAGTATCTGAAA
Organism: Picea abies; assembly: GCA_900067695.1. Classification (NCBI taxonomy): domain Eukaryota; kingdom Viridiplantae; phylum Streptophyta; class Pinopsida; order Pinales; family Pinaceae; genus Picea; species Picea abies. The sequence continues at coordinate 19,005 of CBVK0100099163.1, forward strand.
AATACAGTACACATGTAGTCACATTAATATAATATAAAATAACTGAATAAAATGGGTGAATTTTCTTACTTGTCAATCTTTCAAACCATATGCTAAATCAATTTCCCTTTGCATAACATTGACATCTCCGTTACAACGAGCTTCTCTAACCAATTCAGACAGTTGTTGCCATGATAACCTACCTCCATTATGTTGTTTACATCTTTCAATCCATACATTCATCCAATCAAGATTATTTGCAATGTATAAATTCAGTGCATCCCACTCTTGAGCAACTGAATCAAAAAATCATAATTCACCAATATTAAATATTAGTTATAACATCCAATATGGAGGTAGTTATAAATATTATTAATTTATGAAATAAATTATATTAATATATTAATGAGTATGATCATATACAAAAAAAATGAAACTTTATATGTATTATTAATATAATTTTTCACAATAATTAATATATTACCTCTCATTTTTTTCATTCTACCTTGCCTCAACAGATGCTCCTGATCTTCAAATATTTTGATGGAGTTCACATCCCAAATTCGATCCACTGCATGCATAGTTGGCGCTGCTAATTTAGGAATATACTAACTAATATACACCATGGATTGATATACCATATATCCCTCCACTATACAACCCTCAGGATGTTCTCTTTGTCTAGCCAATGCCTTCAATGATTTCAAGTGCCTCTCCACCATCCACATTGACCTTGTGTGAATAGGCCCACAAATTTCAATCTCCTCAACTTGGTGTATGAGGCAGTGTTCTTGTGCACTGAAAAATGTTGGAGGTATATACTTTTGCATTTCACACATTAGACAAGGAATTTCTCTCTTCCAATACTTTATATCATCTTCATGGATTTCTTTCAACGAAAACCATCTACATGAGATCATGACATAAGAAAATAACATGTTTCAACATAACATAATATAATATAATACATTACAAGTAAAACACATGGCATTAAGTACAACAATAATTTGAAAGAACATTTTTCATATAAATCACAACTACTTACCTCATGTATTTTCCAATATCATATATAACTTGTTTGATGTTGTTGTCAAATTCATTTGGGAGAGATAGCGGTAGAACATACTGTAACAAAATAATGAATCGTTATTTGTTTCGACCAAAGTAGACAAGAAAAATAAAATAAAATAAAAGATGTATAAGGCCAATATATATAAATATGTATACCAAAATTATTACCTCAATGAAGGTATGCCAATCATGTGTTTTTACCCCACTAAATTCACCTTTCTTCATTAAGATATTATTTATGTTTGAAGCAAAACCCGTGGGAAATTTAATTCTTTGAATGACCTCTTTTACATCATTGCTTTGTTGCTTTGTTAATAACCATGGAAGGTTATTTTGGTCTAGTACTCCATCTGATCTATTTGAATATCGGATCACACTTCGCATTGAATGATTGGCTTCCTGAATGTTAGTACAAATTTTGAAATTTTTTTCTTTGTCCCTCCTACCATCTATGATTCTCCATAACGTTTCAGTCACATTTTTCCTGATATGAATTGTATCAAACAAATGAGCTATTTTTAGCTCCTCATAGTAGGGAAACTTCATGAATTGAGTGGGATAACATTTCATTCTTCATGGAAGCCCATTATTAATACCGTCATTATGATTGCAACCTTCATGAAGCATAAAAGAAATCACAAAAGTAATTATCAAATATGGTAAAATAAATTCAATGATTAAAATAAACATTCAAAACATTACATGATCTACGATACATAAATAAATTGAGTACCTTGACAATTTCTATTATATTCCAACCTCCATAGGTGAGGTGTCATTCTTCGTTGTTTTAAACCAGCCTCTTATTTCCCATTGAAAAAATGTTTTTCAGTAGTATGATACCTATGGTTATTAGGGAGAAGGTGCCTATGCTCATCAAACACCACCTTTCCTAAACTTTTTGAATGATGATACTTCATCTTAGGGCCACAAATTGGACATGCAAATTTACCCTTTGTTTGAAGACCTGCAACAAATGGATTAATGCCAATTATATGATGAGATTATTTAAAAATTAAACATGCACCATGATAACATTAAAAAATTATACAGTATTAAATAACAATTCTAGAATGCTACATACCACAAAAATGTGTTAGTCCAGGGGCATCATGAATTGCCCATAAAAGTATTCCACAGAATTTAAATTTCTTCTCCCCGATTGGTATACATATGCCATACATTGTGATGCTAACCCATAACTTTAGTAGCTCGTCGATAAGAGGCTCGATATATACATTCATATCTTTAACCTGGTACTTACCTAATTGTTTGAAATTACACATAATTACTATAGGAATGATATCATGTAATATATATAAGTAAATAAATAAACAAAAGATATTATGCAAAAATTGAAACAAATGAAATTGTTACATTCAAAAAAATAATGTAAACAAATACTTGGAACAATCATTGTCAACATTATGTGCTCCCTCTTGTAACATCCCACTCTGGCGCACTTACAAAACTTATTTTTTGAGGACACTTGCTCGCAAGTGATCTGGATTTTTATGATGATAAAACATTTATCCTTGATGATGAACATTTATCCTTGATGATGATGCGTCATGATAGATGACATGATGTTTTACTTCTTTAATATAAACAGGTGCTATTGACTCAGTTTTATTGAGTGTGCAAGGTTTTTGACCTGGAGGATGCAGAGGCATCGACAAAACCCTTGGACTCCGGATTGAGTCAGGGAGTGTGCTATTTGAGTTGATTTATTTACCATGATATTTATTGTTTTGATGATATGTTGTTGACATGTTCTGACATGATGGTTGATGATGCAGGCTGACGATAGCTTGTCGACCAGACTCACATATGGAGTAAAGGGGCCACACATGCTTTCCAGAGAGGTTGAGGGAGAGGTGTGGACAGCAGCCCTACCATAGCCTACTAGCACTCCCTCCGTGGCTCGAACTTTAGGTTAACAATTACCTAGTTCGAGAGGATCCACGATGCCGTGAGGGCAGACTGCGACAGTCGCTCGTGCTGATCCTAGGGGGCACGCAATAAGGTAGGGGACTTATTCCTTAGAGCCCTTAGTCTCCTACAAGTTCACCTGGTGGAGTGTTGACTCCAGGGGTTATAGATGTCTACCAATCAGTCAAGTCGGCGAGTGGCACCCTTGGAGCACGTGGTGCATCTTGAAGGGCATGTCGCGCAAAAGAAACCCAAGTTGGTGAGTGGCACCCTTGGAGCATGTGGTGCATCCTGAAGGGCACGTCGCACAACAGAAGCAAACGAGGTGAGTGGAACCCTTGGAGCACGTAGTGCATCCTGAAGGGCACGTCGCCTGGATGTTGATGATGAGACAAACCTAGATGACCCTAAAAACCTTAAAATTCCTGAAGAAATTCTTAAAACAACTCCCCTAAAAACAATTATCACCCAGTTCAAAATCTAAACCTAGGCCTAAAAGTTTTTCTAAGATAAATTTCGATAAGCCCTAAGAAAAGATCCTACAAAAATAAACATAAGGGCGTAAACTAAAACCCTCCTAAGTGTTAGTTAAAGTCTTCTTAAATTAAGGGGGCGTAAAGTAATGAGGGAGATAAATTAAGTGAAACCCATGAATTTTAAATTATAAAGAAGAATTAAAATTATTAAAGTGTGGGAGTATAAAAGTTGGGATTTTAGAAATACAATGAAAAGATTAATAAGTGCATTTATCTCATTAGGTTTAAAAAAAAAAAAGGGGGAAAGGAACAATTAATAGAAATAAGGAAACTTGTATTAAAGGAAACTTAATAATGGAAAGTAGGGGACATAGGGTAAAAAGAAAAAAGGAATCAACAATTAATGAGTTACTAAAAATTAGTGACTTCATTTTAGGAAAGTTATTAAAGCCAGGATAGGGGATCTAGGAACACTAGGAGTAATTTTAGGAGCGATTATAGGTGGGTGAGGGAATTGAGTCTTTTAATATTTTTAAAGAAAATAATTTTGGAGAAACTTGGGGGATGAGTGACACTTGGACGACAGAGAATTTGTTAGAGGATTGTCAATAAAACTTAAATTAATAATGATTTAGGAAAGTAGGTGGGTCTCAAATTTCTATAAAAGAAGGGGAAAAGGGGGAAGAAGGGAGGAACAGTTAGCGTAACGTTACGCTGCCGGATTGTGGCTTGATTGTTTGCTTGTGAGGAGTTGGGAATTTCTCAGCTGTATTGGAGTGGTAGCTCAGCCTTGGAGGCGAGTTGAGAAGCTAGTATTATTTCTGGATCTTTTGTGGCCCCTTTGTGGCTCAGGGGGATAAGGGGGAAGTAGAGTACCCCTAGCATTTGGTTGGAAGGTACCGGTGAGGGTTCCACGGTCGGAAAGTAGGAGTCGCAAGGAGCACGGGACATCAATCGAGGCGCGGACAACATACGAGGTAGGCACAAGGAAATAGGTACGCTCGTTTATTTTATTGAGTATAATGCATTAGATATTAGGCTGGGAACTGTAAGATGATTGTAATGTTCTGAAATGCTAGTTCTGGCAATCTCGCTTGCTGATATTTTATGGAAGTAAAACTAGATCTCACTTTCCCTCTGGCACTTGTTGGTTTTGATTTCCAAGATCAGTTGATCTGATGTTTAGATCTGGCATTCGTCTGTATGAGCGTTGGCAAATGTTTATATTATTTATCCTTCGATCCGTTGAAGATTTCATTTTCAGGGTTGGTTCTGTTGGGCGTTTCTGAAATTTTCGCCTTTCTGCATTCATTTGGTGGTGCTTCAATTCATTGGGTGTTTTCTTTTTACCTTGCTGTGGGCATTCTGATTTTTGTAGGCATGTGTAATGATGGTGGGCATTTTACATTTGTTTATGGGTGTTTTTATTTATGCTGTGGGTGAATTCCTCTCTGTGAGCATTTAAAATCTCAGTGGGCGTTTTTCCATTTGCCGGTGGTCGTTTTTAATTAGTGTGGGTGTTTCCCATTTGCCTAAGGGTGTTTAATTTAGTGATGGCATTTTTCCATTTTCCAGTGGTCGTTTTTAATTAGTGCGGGTGTTTCCCATTTGCCTGAGGGCGTTTTAATTTAGTGATGGTGTTTTTCCATTTGCCGGTGGCCGTTTTTAATTAGTGTGGGCATTTTTCATTTGCTGGTGGGTGTTTTAATGATTGCTAGGTGTTTTTAATGATTGATGGGCGTTTTAATGATTTCTAGGCATTTTTAATTATTGTTGGGCGTTTTAATGATTGCTGGGTGTTTTTAATGATTGTTGGGCGTTTAATGATTGCTGGGCGTTTTTAATGATTGCTGGGCGTTTTTAATTATTGCTGGGTGTTTTAATTATTACTGGGTTGTTGTTTTAATTCTGTTCTGTTGTAGTTACATCTCCATTGATATGATATCTGTTCTTTCCTAAATTGCTGGTGAATATATACACAAAAATTTTTAATTCTGTTCTGTTTGTATTTGCATCTTCATTGATATGATATTTGTTCTTTCCTAAATTGCGGGTGAATATATACACAAAAGTTTTTAATTCTGTTATGTTGTATTTGCATCTTCATGGATATGATATCTGTTCTTTCCTAAATTTCCTGAGAATATATACACAAAACTTTATAATTCCTAAATTGCTTGTGAAAATATACACAAAACTCTATAGGTGAAGATGTAGGCACTAGACTGCATCATATCACACATCAAAGAATGCATACATTTATTCTTTATGAAAAATAGACCAAGAAACCACAAGAATCATGAGATGATGAAAAACGTTGCCGGCTTGAAACAGATATAGAAACCACATGATCTATATTAGAATGGATTGGTGGGATCTACTATTTTTATTTGGTGTTCAGATTGAATTATTTAAAATAATATTCCATTGTCTCTTGTAAATTGTGTTTGAATGTATTGATGCGATTCAAATTGTCTTTTGCTCAATCATAGTCTTCAATTTTAATGATATTTTAATGAAAAAGGAAATCTGGAAAAAAAAACTAAATATTTTATAAAAAAAATTGTAGGTGCAAAATCTATTAATCACATTTATAAAATATAAAATAGTATATGTCGAGAATTCACTAAATAGCATTTATAACTACTGGTAGTTTGATCAAGATGAATATATGCAACTTAAAATTGTTATTAAAACTAGAGTATGGATAGGAATTTGAAAAAAGGGCAGTGGGTTTATTTACACTAAATCTATTTCAAATTTCAGATAGTTATACTAGATATAGCTGAATTTATAATTAATATAGATTGATTTATAAAGGTGTATCATATTTTTAATTGAAATTTGAAAAAAAGAATATATATTTTACATATCGACGTTGGTTAGGTAAATCTCACTGCCATCTTATTATTACTGCCTTATTAGAATCATGTAACTGCCATATGTATTACTACCTCGATGTAACTGCCAGATTTGAACTTATTACATTCTTACATTATTACATTATGTTAGGGTAAAGGTAATATAAGATAAAGTTATGGTAATGTTATTGCAACTAGTTATTGCAATGTTACTCCATTATATTACAATGAAGTAAAGTAATGCTAAGTTAATGAATCGTCTTATGATGGAATGTATGAAATAATCATGAGGAAATGACAGTGTAATCTAATGCAATATAGTGGACTATCAATGTCTTAATCATTAGTGTAACGACCATGCCGCTTAGTTGGTTAAATTGCAAAGTCTTTATATGATAATGTAATGATGCTAGCTTTTATGAAGATGTCATGGTAGTTTATTTATGGATACTAACATATCAGATGAAACGTGGATGCTATCCTATTGCAAGGTAAGTAAGGTAAATGTAATGAAATTATTCCTTCATGGTATCTTATTGTAATAATTATGGTTAGTGACAAACATATATCATGACTATCCTTGAAATTAAGCACGAGGAGTTGCCATGACTTAGTAAATGGGGATTGAATTTAGTTGATTTACATATGTAAGTACAATGGGATTTCTGAGTCTGTAATGAGGGTGTTGTTCCTTGTAGACACCTCCATGTAACCTTAGTATATATGTCTATGTGTGTGATTTTTCTGTGTAAGGAATCCAGTGCCGTATCAAGAGTCTCGGGCTATTTAAATGCACAGTTTCCACTCTTGCGACACACTCTGAGCCGTATCAGTAGTCTCGGGCTGTTTAAAGGCACAGTTTCCACTACTGCGACTCCCTAAAAGATTTATTAGTTTCTGCCTGAGCAGTCGGCCAGGAGCCTGTCTAATCTTCTTTTGAGAAGACATAAGACTAAAATCCCTGCTTTTCTGTGCAAAAATAGTAAACTCTACTGTTGGATTCTTCCATCTGTGACTGTATTGTGCTTAACACCTGGTGTCGTTTTCTGCTTACAGCTGCTAGTTGTATGCCTTATGTCTAGGGGCGTTATTGCTTGTTGTCACTGTGATATGTCGTGTGTTGTCTTGTGGTGATCATATGGCTTGCATCTTGTTCGTAGTCGGGTTACTAGTTTCTGCCTGAGCATTCGGCCAAGAGCCTGTCTAATCTTCTTTCGAGAAGACATAATACTAAAAGCCCTGCTTTCCTGTGCATAAATAGTAAACTCTACCACCTTGGATTCTTCCCTCTGTGTTCTTACTGTGCATAACCTAGTATGTCATTAAACGTTTGCGTTGTGCGCCTTATGCCTATGGTTGTATATTGTTGTAGTTACTCATTGTGTGCCTTCAGTCTTCTTGTGATAAACATCGTGGTTGCATCTTGTTGGTTGTCGAGTGGCGACGTAGTGTCAAGTGTGCTTGTTAATTCTACCTGTGCGCACACACCTTAAACACACACAAAAAAAAATTGCACCTGTTATTAGAGTAGTTGTCGTAATGAGGAGGATGCTACATATGGTATCAGAGCCGGTTCAACCCGCGACTTGGGATTCACTACGGCTTTCATTGACATGATTATATTTGAGTATTCTGTTGCTAATTGAGTTTATTGTGTGTGTGCAGGTAATCATGGTTAGAGGACGCCATGGAAGCAGACGACGGGGTGCTAGGGGAGGAGGCGTGATGCCTCCAGCAGCATCCATGCCTGAGGGGTCTAACCCCCAGGGAGGCAAGCAGGTTCTCGGACAGGAGAAGATTGCAGTTGGAGACATTGTTGGGATGATGAGATCTTTTCAGTGCATGTCCGAGGCGCTGATCAACCAATTGGACAGATATGAGGCCAGGGCACCGACACCTACTGAGGTTCTATCGCGTGCACCGGCTGTTACAGGTAGCATTCATCGTGAACTCGAGAAGGTAAAATTTCCCGAGTTCTTTGGTGCCCTGGATAGTGCAGCCACCGAGGCATGGTTGGAGAATATGGTGATGTGCTTCGCACTTCATGATTATACCTCCAACATGAAGGTCCGCATGGCGGTCTTTCAA
>CBVK0100099164.1:0-27400 GCA_900067695.1 Picea abies
CCCTGCGCACCCGGCGCAGACGCTCAGACACTACTACTCATGCAAAGAATATAACACATACCCAACATTCTTCTAGAGTGTTCAATCATTTTTAGGAGGTCTTCTCCAATGATCTCAAAACATCCTTTATAGAAGTCAATTGGAAACCCATTTTGGCACGATATTTTATCCTTCTGAAAACCATGGATGGTTTTTTCCAATTCATTATTTGTGATTTCTTCCATTAGATTTTGATTTTTCTTTGGGGAGATGAACATAGGGAAGAGACTTTCCACCTTTATGATGTAGTCAATGTTCACTTTGGGGTCAGCTTTGAAAATAGTTTCAAAGTGGGAGGTGCCTTCAAGTGTTATGTCTTCAAATGATATTTCCTTTGATCCATCACTTACGTGAACATACCAAATGGTGTTGTGTAACTTCCTATTATTGGAAAGTGGTGAAATAACTTTGTGTTTTCGTATCCCCCTTGTAGCCAAAGGGATATGCTTTATGTTCTCCATTCCTATTCTCTATTTTTAAGGATTTGTCTTCTTTGGAAATCAAGAGATTTGTACTCTTCCTTAAACTCCTCTGAGAGATTCTCTTGAGTTTCTTTTTCATGCTAGTTCATCAATTTTCTTTCTATATCCAAGAGGAGTTTGTTTTCATTTTGTTTCCTAGATTTATTCCAAGCGACGAAGGTCACTTTTTCTCTCTTAAGGTTTGACATGAATTGAATGGCAGGAGATTCTAGGAGTTGAGGGTTATAAGGAACCCAACAATCATTGATATCCTCTAGATAGGATTTTGATTCCAACCATAGTGGCTTGAATTTGAATGGGTTGGGAGGCCTCTTCCCAGGTCCATCGATTTCAAGAAGAATGGGGTTGTGGTCGGGCATCCCACCAGATGCCACCCATTGTTTGAACCAAAAGGGCCCTTGAAAGAAAAAGTATGAGAGAAGGAAACAATCCAACCTTTTTCCACCCTATCATTTCCAATTCACATATTTTTCCAGGTGGGGCTGTATTTTATAGGTTGTATGTCTGATAAGCTTGCTTCTTCCAATTTTAGAATGAAAAAGTCTGAGAGTGGATCCTTCTAGGCCAAGGGTCCCCAAATTTCATATTCTCCCAAAGTGAAGTTTAAATCCCCACCAATGATGAAAGAGTGATGTTGGTGGTTGATGTTGAAGAAAGACTACCAAAAAACCTTTCTATCGGAGTAGGGCCCATAGATGTTTGGGCATAGAAAGTCAAAGTTGAGATCATTTGAGAAGAAGCGGGTGTAAAGTACAGAGGGGGAGGCCCAAGAGTTAATGGGTTTAAGGGAAGTTTGCTTCCATCGTGTGATGATGCCACCAAATCTTCCCTAGGTGTCAAGGGAAAGGAAATCACATCCCGAGAAGGAAGGAGCGAAGGATGTTTCAATTTTCTTTCCAACAATCATGGTTTCTTGGAGGAGTAGAGTATAAGGGGAGTGTAGTTTGACAAGTCTCTTGTTGTCTAATATTTTGACAGGATTAGCCATATCCCAACAATTGTGGGAGGGCATGATCATCTTAAAACCTTTCCAGGGGCATTTGCTCTAAGAGCCCCAATAGGTTTTTTTTGTTTCCTAGATATGATTTCTAAATTAACTTGATTTTGTGCATGTGAAAGGAATGGTTTTCTTCCTCTCGAAGAAGGATTTTTATCTAGGGGGATGGGGGCTCCTAAGCCACCTTCAATGCCAAAGTGTGTGGAGGAGAGGTAATAAAGGAGGGATCGAATATTGTACTTTTGAGGAGGAGAGGGGGGGCCGGGGCACTAGTTCAGTGGGGGGAGGGAGGGGCCAGGGGAGAGGGAAAGGTCAACAAAGTTGGGATTGAAGGAGGGGGCATGTGGACCTCCATGAATATGGGGATGAGAGGGGAAGAGAAGGATCCCAAGAGGCTTGAGAGACTACAAAAGAAAGGTCTTCGACGAGGCCATACAAAATTTTTAGGCCAACCATGATCCAATCCATTCCCATGTAGCCAAAGTTGGTGAAGGAGGGATCTACTTTTTAACAGAGACCGATGGCGTTACCAATTTCCTTGAAAATATCTTCAGAACAAAAAATCAAAGGGAGGCCTAATAGCCTCACCCATAGTGGATAAAATTCAACTTTTTCAAATGTAGAATCAAAATCTAAAGTCCAATTCTTTAGAAAGATGGATTGCATGCCATAAGACCAGGAGCCTTCAAGGATCTTGTGGGCATCAAGAGTCGTTCAAAAAGTCCATGCCAACCATCCCTTTTCCAAAACCAAGCATTTGGGGGAATAAACCATAAACAATTTTTTTTTTGCATGGTTCAATGTCGTAGGGAGGAAGCTGAGATCCATTTTCCAAGGAACCTACTGAAAAAGGTTTCATTCTACATTTCTAATGTTTCGTTCAGCTAGACGTTGTCACCTAGAATCAACAGTTGTTTCCCCTCTTCACTTTAGACAACCTTTTGTCTTCTTATGGTAATCCATGTCAACATCATTAGGGATGGAGACTGAAGCTGTCATAGATCTCGGGAGGTCCTCGCGTAGAAAATTCTCCATGAGAAGATTCTCGATGAATCCATTTGGATGGGGAAATTCTTGGCACAATAAATCTACTAGATTATTCTGTAGGTCCTGGCTCCCAGAGGCAACATCATTACAATGGTAGCAATAGGCAAGGTCTAGGATTTCATTACCAGTAATGGGAGATGAGATGGGGACTGTGATCGCACAAGGGAGGATCAGAGGGGAAGAGTGTTGAAATCCACGAGAGGACATAGGATGAGTCTTGTATGAGTTGAGTGGAGGGGGTACGCATGGGGGATAATCTAGGGGGAGTGAGTAGCAGATCTTAGCGTGAGATGGAGAGGGTGGGTGTCGTCCTTATAGGGCACGATCAATTCATGCAAGGAGATCGAGAGGGGAGTAGAGACGGGTGTAGCCCAGATAGAAACCCTATGAGATGGAATGACAGAATAATTGATGAGTACCTCCTAGTCGAGACCCATGATGATGCAAGGCAGGAGAGCAGTCACAGTCTAGGTGATGACATGATGACATCATAAAGGGTCTGCGATAACCCTAGGCATTTAAAAACCATAGACCCCCCAAAAATTTCACACTCACACATTTTTTTTTCGATGGAATACACATCCTGGGAAACCCTCAAGGTACTTCCCTCATTTCGAGGATGGTATGAGAGGTAAACGAATTGGTTGAATTTTTGGCAACCTAACCTGATGGGGGCATTGAGTGAGGCCCAATAATATCTATAGAGGCAACCAACTCAGAGACTTAACCCTGTGACCTCCTACTTGTAATTCAAAACACTCAACCACTAGAGCTAACCCATTAGGATACATGCATACATACGTAAATACACACACACACACACACACACATATATAAAGTAACTGAAAGTAAAAAAAATCTTGTTGTGATTATAGGTGCTTTCTATAGTCAAGTATGAGGGAGATATGTACTTCCTTCCATGCATAACATGAACTTGACATGTGACATTTAAAAATACATATTAATAACAAAAAAATTCAACATCGGTCATAAATAAAATATTTCAATGTCCACCTTAAGTAAAATAATTTTAAAGTAATTGAAAGTAAAACAATTATTATTTCAACGATATGTGCTTTCTACTTCCTAGTATGAGCGAGATGTGTAATTCCTTCAATGCGTAATGTGGAGTAATAACAAAAAAAAATGTGAGTTATAAATAAAATATTTCAATATCACACACACACACACACACACACACACACACATATATATAAAGTTATTGAAAGTAAAAAAAATCTTGTGTTTAAAACATTTCAACGATGTGTTATTCAGTATGAGGGAAATGTATAATTCCTTCCATGCTCAACATGGAGTTGACACATGGTATCTAAAAGAGTATTAATAATAAAAGAATATTTCAATGTCGGCCATAAATAAAATATTTCAATGTCCATCGTAAAGAGACATAAAGTAATTGAAAGTAAAAAATTCTTATTCAATGAATATGTGCTTTCTACTTTCCAGTATGAGGGAGATGTGTAATTCTTTTAATGTTTAATATGGAGTTGACACTTTAATAACAAAAATATATTTTAATGTCCATGTTAAGTAAAATATTTCAATATTAACTATATAAAGCAATTGATAGTAAAAAAATTCTTGTGGTTAAAACATTTCAATGGTGTGTTGCTCTATATGAGGGAGATGTGTGATTCCTTCCATGCTCAACATGGAGTTAACACATGCCATATATATAAAGAACCAATGTAGATCCATCTTAACTCTGGATCTATCATGGGTAGAGAAGGATCAAATACCTCGAGGTTGAAAACCTTTCTTCAAATTTTTTTAATCTAAAAAGGATTTTTGATCCCTATTGGTGCATGATGGATGTGGTCAACACCATGTTAAGCATGGAAGGAATTACATATCTCTCTCATATTGGGTTGTAAAGGCACTTGCCATAGTGTAGATCCATCTTAACTCCAGATCTATCATGTTTCAATATGGATAAGTCCTTCGAGGTGTAAATATTTCCTCACTTTTTTTTTTCCAGTTTAAAAAAAGATCTCATCTCAAATGACTCGATCCTTCTTCTAAATACATGATAAATCCAAAATTAAAATAAATCTACACTAATTTATATGTATATATATATACCTCATATCAATCAATTTATTTTTCAATAACAATACTATAGTAAATGTAATATGATATGCACTTAACAGCCCACCAAAATATTGAATATCGAAATAATGGTTGTAACATATAGTCATGGAAATCATGAGTGTGATTAGATGATGAACGTTTTTTCGCTTTGTAGGTCATCCAACTTTAGTATTCATACCTCCCAAAGCAAATGACAATACGACATCATGTACATGACATGATAATATATTCACTTTATTCTCTCTCTTCCCTTACTGCTATCATGACATGAGAATGTAACCAAATTAAAGTTGTTAAAGTTGGACATTTTCAAATTTTATAAAAGTTTTGAAGGAATTTGTATAGGTGATGGCGGTGTTTGTCATTTTTTAACACGGAAAAAAGGGTTTTATAAAAGAAAAGGAGAGACATAATAAATATTTTTAAATGTCATTTATATGTAGTGAAAATAAAGAATTTAAGGTTATTATTATTTTTACTCGAGGAAGTTTAAAAAATATATGGTTAAAAGTAAAGTATATTTAATGTGGTTACTCAACTTTTTTTTATCACAATTTTTATAACTTTATTTATTTTAAAGTCTTTTAGTGTTATTTTACTATAGGTTTCATTAGGAAAGTTATGAATTTTGATGTGATTTTAATAATATTTATTTTGTTTTTAAAACCTATAATATTAAAAAAATAAATTATTAGTTATATTAAAATTAATAAAATCATTTTAGTATTTTTTTTAGTTAAATATTTGTGATTTGTGGGTGGATTTGAGGTGTGTCTAAGATTTCGAATTGTAATTTCTTAACGACGCATTCCCTCACCAAGTGCTCTACATCATGGAGACAAAATCTTTTTAATATTTCAACTTTCTTTTATTATTATTATTATTTTATTTCAAATTTTATTTTTATTTTTAAATGATGATGATGATGATGATGATGATGATGATGATGAATGTCCACTAAGACCGAATTGGTCTATCAGACCTTAAGAGGGTAAGTGATTACTTGTGATTCTTTAGAATTTTGTTTCTGTGCTCGAAAAACATTAAGAGAAACTTTCCAAGATCACTATACTTTTGTTGAGTAAAAATAAAAGATTCAATATTATCAATATTTATTAATTTGATCTCTTTATGTTTCAATAATTAAACCAAATTTCAAAATCTTTTATGCCACTTCTTTGAACTTTAAAATAGTTAGTACTCATATTATAAACACTACTATGAAATACTCATAGCATAAAGAACAAGGGTTGCATGGCAATGCAGTGCTTGCCGAGTTAGTTGGGAAATACATGTTGAACAATGAAACTTAATATAACTAAATGCATAAGTAATGAATATTTTTTGTCAAAAGATAATAATTGAGGGTTGTTTGTTATTCAAAGTGTATAATGAACTGTAAGCTGAATGGAACTATAATATTCATAAATATAATAAATATATTATAAATATAATAATAAATAATCTATTAGATAATAAATATAATATAAATATAATAATAAATACATACCACAACTTTTTATATTTAGATGTGGTGATTGGTGAAATTAATTGATTATGTAATTAATTCTACATATTGAAAGACGTGAAGGAAGCAATAACACTTCAATTCTATCAACCAATTATAAATGAGAAACACAAATATTTGTATTATATCGAAAAATATATATTTGTTTTCCTATGTTAAACATTACATTGCATACACAAATTTATGATAAAAGGCAAATTAATGTCACATCAAAAGCAAACTCATTGCTATAGTCCCATGGCAAGGACTAACAACATAAAAGATCTATCAAATTAGTCATATTATTTAAAAATGTCATGGAAAAATCATAACCGATATTCTAGAATATTTTTTGCTAAATGAAATGCCGACATCACTCACTATTAATAGTGATCAAAAAAGTTTTATGAGTCATTATTTGTAATAATAAGTTTGTTAATTAAAAATAGACATTATGGGATTATGCTAGTACCTAGAATCTTTAGGGATTATGCTATTGGTCAAAAACTTGTTTTGTTTGACAAGTTAAACGTGGTTTGTAAACTGCAAATTTGTTGTACTTGAAAGTTTCCTTTGATTCTATTTGAATATCAATGAAACTGTTTTTTTTTCTGGGTGAGAGTTGGAAATAGTTGAGAGTACTCCTTGAATGCATGCAAACCATCACAAATCCAAAACTCATTAATTCTACTCATATCCCCAACTATCATCTGCATTATGATTGACATTGTGCAGTTGACTCCCGTGTCTACTAGAAAATATGATTATTGGAGTTTATGTTGGTTGAAGAGAAACATGTTGTTTTGATGAGTAGGTGAGTCGAGTAACTTTTGTTGGTCAACTTTTCATACCATCATTGCTTAATAAAGATAATCATTAATGAAAAAATTTGAGTTTGTCATATTATGTAATTGAAATTGAGTAAAAATAAAGGAGGGGTTGAACACACATCTTCAAGGAAGGCAATCACCTCCACCTTTTTAATGAAAGTTGGTTTATTTTTGTAGATGAAATCTAGTTGGAAAATTTTCATTAAGTCTATAATGAAGCCTAGCTAGGTGAGTGTCTAATGTGTCTTAGGAGTATTAGAGAGTCATAATTAAAGTCAATTTAGTTATTGATTCAAATATAGTCCAGTCATGATCATGCAATGTAGAGTTTGAGTTGAGTCATAAAATTTAGAGAGTAATACTTGAGTCATAGTTAGTCTTCCTATAAATATAAATTGTAGATTCTAGTACATTGTTGAATATTGTGATATTACTTTGACAAAGTTTGAAGATCCATTGAGAGTAGAAGAAAAATTTTAGATCAAGTTGAGAGATTTTGACCAAGCAACATATATATTTTGAATGAAGTATAACACCTTTGCAAAGTTATGTTTGAGCATTTTTGACCGGGTAGTGAGCACATAGACACAAATCACTAACATTAAGCATTAATTGAGATTTTTTTGCAGCATGATCAACTAAGCATTTGACGGGGCACTTGATTGAGAGACATTGCAACATTGGCATTGAGTAATTGATTGAGAATTATTGGAGCACAATTGATTAAAATTTTATTGGAGCATTGACTTATAGAGTTTATTGATTTTGAGATTCTCACTGCAATGACAAGAAAAGAAGGCATTCAAGAAAGTGACATTAGAGGACCCAAACATAAAGATCCTAAAAGTAAAATATGATGACACAAGAATGAATGAAATGATTGAGCCCCTCGGTATAAGAGTTGTAGAGTAGTTCCTTGGCTTGGGACCTTAGAGGCTAGAAGGAAAAGAGATTGTAGGTTAGTAGACTTGAAGGTAAGCCACTCATATTTCTAAAAGAACCAACCCTATTGCAAGTGTTGTGTAGGTGCAAGAGGGCGAGTTAAAAGGGAGACTCGCTAACTGCATATGCACCTATTAGATTGAATACATAGGCTAAAAGAGTAACATGATCCAGGATGTTGTTGCATAGTTCCTTTAGTACAAAGAAAGAATTTGAGGTTGGGGAAGATGTTGGGAGGCCTCTTAGGCTCTTGTAAAAGTCATCATGAAATGTAATTAGATAATAGACTATATGATTGTAAAAAATGTATGAAGAAATTAAAGTATAATGCAAGTGATAAAGAACACAACAAAGAGAACCTAAATGAATGATTAATTGGAGAGAGTACAACCGCTCCAACCATTCCCTTGTTTGCATAATTACTTTTGAAGAGGAACAAAAAACTTGGTTGTTTTACCTTCCCAATTAGTTGTCTTGAATATTTTTGTGTGTATTTGTTGCAATGTAGTTCCTTTCTTGAATGCATGTTGAAACCCTATTTTCAACAAATATCATACTTGTATGTGTAGTCTTTAGAGTGATTAATATCCATATGGTGTATATAAACTATTATTGCAATGATATATCCATAGTCGATATTTCATTCCACAATAATAGATTCTCTACTTTACTCTGTTCTACTCAAGTCTCAAATAAAGACAACTTATATAGTTATGGGTTTCATTGATCTTTCTTTTCTTTTCTTTTTTCCAAAAAAGAACTATCAAACATGATATACAGAAAATAAGGCCCTCCAAATTAGGCATCTGGAGTATAAATACAAAATATTTTATTAATATAAAAGGTTCCCTCTTTCAAATAAACTCTCCTTCACCTTGTGGAAGATTAAGACACCTCACATCCACCCAACTCCTCCCTAGTGCCAAATAAGGGCTCTCTTCCAACATTTTGTTGGGATTAGGTTTCCTTGACCCTAAACATTTAGATCGAGCTAGAAATGTTCATAGACCTGGAGGATTTCAATCTCACCCATAGATTGATTTACACGTTGATTGATGACATATGGCCCTCCCTTAAGGGGATCCATGTGTGAAACCCTTTTTTTAACAGGGCTTTATAATTTAAGCTACTATAATTTCTGTAACTTTGTGAGAACAATTTTCTAAAATAAAAGCATACTATTTTAATTTTTTCTTTTTTTGTTAGAAATTTCCATCACTTGCGAGGCCAAGATTTCAACCGTTGGATAAGAAACCACAACTCGACATACAAACCGTCAAAATCACCCAGGGATTGCACACGGCCTGGGTCACACCAACCCTTAACATGATTGGATTTTTGGGTGTTGCCTTCTGACTAAACACACCATAAGGGTATTGAACTTGGGTCATCTAGCAAACAAAACCCACACCTTAACCGGTTGAGCTAGCGAGAATTGGCCTCATATTATTTTCTTTAAATAAAAGCATTCTTATGATTATATGAAAATAATAATAGTTTTTGTTGCATTTCCTTAATTTGCATTTAATATTTTTTTTTGTTTTTGTAACTTGCAACTAAACTTTACTATGCATCCTAATTAAACAATTTTTTCATACTAATTCAAGGAATTAAAATATAAAATAGTAAATACCTAAAAAAATATTTTTGAGTTAGTCCAATTGAGTTTCCCCCTTTCATCTGCCACTATGGACTATCACCATGGAAATCCATGTCACCTAACATGTGGCTTCCATGTCACCATGTACAAAATTTTCCCAAATATTCAAAATTCCCAATTTTTCGAAATTTCAATTTTTAATTTTTTTTTCCAAAATTTCATGTTTGTGAAGGCACCATGGATTTTGAAATCCCCAACCTCATAGGCCAAATTTGTTTCTAAATTCACCCAATTTACTCCAATTAATCATCCACTCGATGATTCTGGACACAATTCGATTGGAATTCACTTTGCAATTTGGGGATTTTCCCAATTTCCTCCATGGTCGTTTTGCAATTCCATCAAGTTCAACCAATTAACCCCTTAAAATTTTCAATTCAACCTCGTACACGTGAATTCTTCCATGAATTTTAACCATAAAATTGGGGCTCGTACCCAATTTAGCTCAATTTTCTCAAAATTCCCCCAAAATTTTCATGGGTCAACTCTATAAACAAATATTTATTGTATTCATGCCTCTATACGCCTAGAAGATATCCAATTTGGGAAAATTACTTGTCTTTTCCTTAATTAATAAATTTTAGGTAACTTTCCCCCAATTTCCCTTGAGGAAATTTTGTCAAACACTTTGCAGGCACATTGAAAATTTCACCTTTGCAATTTTTTGTACTCTGCCTTTGGTGTTTGGCCCATACAACCCAAGTTCTCTTGCGCTCTCCGATACCAATATGTAACACACCCCAAACTTACTTCTGAGCATATGTCACAAAAATTCAAACTATGTCATTATAAATTTTTAAAATTCTTTTACCTCACTCATTAATATTTTGATACCATTATTTATTATGCCCAACATGGCTCTGATACCCATCTGTAATAATATTCCCTACATATGCAACACTTATGCAGTCCTAGAATAATTCAATTTAGTGCATAAATTATGCATAACACATAATAACATTAATAAATTTAAATGTGCACAATAATAACAATTAAGCACACATTTATACATAATAAACAACATATAAACACATAACATAACACTATTTTTATTATATAAAAGCACCAACTGGGTGCAGACCTTAGATGTTCCACCCAAACATAGACATTTTTGTTCTCTCACTCGCAACAAAAGGTCACCCCTGAGCTGGGGCTATGAATCCACCAAGGAAAAGGATACCTAAGCCAACTAGGTCTAATAGCCAGTACAACAATGGCTAGGCCAAGGTACTAAACTCTAGCAACAATTCTAACATACATCCTCCCATTCTTTGTCATCTTGCACAACCCAAGGAAGCATACCCCCATCTATGCATTACAGTCCCTCGAGTTGTCCCACTTCCCTTCCAAGGATTCAACATGGGATGACCAGGAAGTCTTAGAGCTCTGCGGCTCCAAGAAATTTGACTGCTATAATGGAGGCTCCAGGCACCCTCTAGGCCTGACACCTAGGGAAACCTATCCTAGAAAAATCTCCCTCCAGGGCTCCAACCTTCCCCAAGGCAACCAAAGGCAAATTGTTCACCCAGATCTACCTAGGATTCACAGGGTTCATAAGGTAATAGGGTCACAGTGGCTCACTATCTCACACCCTAGACCAAAATGGACAATCAAAATGGTGAGAATGAGTGAGAACAATTGATTTTTCCACTAAATCCCAAGTTTATATATGCATGTTCTCTTTTTGACAAGTGGCAACCAAGGAAAACCTTCCTCGTGACAATAATAATTAGGACTAAGGAATATAATATTATATTACTTGTCTTAGCCCCTTTCCTTAACCCCTCATCCCCCTTTCCCTCTCGTGGAGTCTATTAGTACTCAAATTTGAAGTGTTAAAAATTTGACATTTGGCCAATAGTAGGGGCACTACCAGAATCCAGGCATTCTTGTAGCGCAATCATTAACATGATCTTGTCAACCTCTTTGTTGATTTTCTATCAAATCTCTCAAAACCTCCAAGATTTTCAAGTCCCCCATATCCTCATATTTTCAATCTCGTGAAGTCTTGCGTACAATAGAGTCATATTTTCTTTATTATTTCCTTTTCTATCCAAAGCCAAATATTAAAAAAAATATTTTAAAATCATTTGTCAACATGATTTTATCTTGATAGTTTATCCCATGTTGTTAAAAATAAAAAGTTTTGGGCAATACAATTAAGGGGAGAACATATCTATTCATTTTGAAGCAGCTATGTAATATTCCCATCAAAGTCTGAGCCAGTCTAGTTATTGATTTTAAGCGAACCTCATACACAGGAAGGAGCTCATGCACATATAGAAAGTGCCAACAAACTGCCAGGTTCTAAGTGTCAACACGAGTGTTTGCAGCGTTTGAAAACACAATAATTTCACATCAAGATGCTCAGCAATGTTAAATTGCATACAATTAGTTGAAGGATGATTTCCAGAGATGGAGAAAATATCAGTTCCTGTCATTATTACAGGAGGTGAATTTCGGGCTCCATTTCCGATCAAACGATAAAGAATCTTCCAAAACCGTTCAACCCACCTCCCAAATGGACCCATTTACCTTGCACGGAAGCGGTTTTTGGAATTTCTCAATGATTTGGGAGAAAATATCATCTGATTAGGACTAAATTTTTCAGAACATTGTTTTCACATGCCCAGTAAAGTCAAACAATCATCTTCAGATTGCAAGAAGAAGGGTTGACAGAGCACTTGGAAATAATGGAGAAAGCGCCAGTTGTAAGCACCGATTATAAGCTTCAGTTGTGAGAGTCAGTTGTAGGCGTGTTAAGAGTCAGTTCTTAGTTAAGAGTCTAGTTGTCTTTGGTTTGCATGTAACTGACTTGGGAGAGTCTTTTCCTATATAAAGATGTAATCCGTCTTCATTGAATAATACAGAAGTGAGCGTAGCCTCACCATGTGTTTGGTTCATATATTTTATCTTGGTATCAGAGCCACGAGAGTGAGGTGCGTAAATTCTAGAGGTTCGCAGGTCTCTCCTCTGGTAGGGTTCGAACCTATATTACTCACGATTTTCACAATCCAGTAATGACTGAGGTGTGAACTCCCCGCAGCCAAGTAAAGGGTGAGGTGCGGACTACCCGCAGTCAACTCCAGCGTGAGGTGCGGACATGTTTACGCATGCGTGGAAAACAACTCTTGAATTTTGAATGTTATATAGTTTGCATGCGTTGGAGCTTCTTTTTGAAAATCGTGAGTTTTATTTTGAGTGCAAATCAAGGTAGGAGAGGTCATGTGAGCTCATGCGTGGAGAAAATGAGGTAAAGGTGGAGTTTAAAGTGGTAAAGTGGTAAAATATATATATTGTTTATATATTTTTTTTTGGGTTGTGACTTATTCCATGTGGTAAAGGAGCATTTAAATAAGCGTGAAGTATAAAGTTGGAGTTTTCTTATTGAAGTGGAGTTATAAAGGAGATATTTTTTAATTAAAAGTGGATAAAGTGAATGCATGTCGACATATTTAAGAAAATAAGATTTATTATTAAATATGGATGCATGTGGAGTTTAAACTTTATACGGAATATAAAGTTTATTATTTTAAAGTGAATTTTTATTCATAGTGGATATATTTTATAAAGAGGTGAAGAGGGAGTTATAAGTTTTTTAAAAAGTGGATATTTTGGATATTAAGATGCATGCATGATTTAAGATGAGAACAGTGATAGATTTGGATCAGTGGATCCGAAGGCAGAGCGACAGACTGCTCAGCACAGGAGAAAACTCGACATAAAGTTGCATATCCTTGGTGATTCACTTGTAGAGAATATCTTGCAGCGATGGCGAATCCACTGGTAGAGACCTACCTCAACGAAGCCAACAAGTTAGATGGCTTGAACTTCATTAATTGGAAATTCAAGATGCAGACGTTCATGGAGGGCTATGGTGTTTGGAACATTGCGAAGGGAACTGAATTGAAACCTGATGCGGCTGCCAGTGCGACATCAACACAGATCCAAGACTGGGAGAAGCGCAAAAACAAGGCAAAGGTATTGTTTTGCATGTCAGTTAAAGATAGCATAATTCCACATATTAGAGACGCTACAACTTCTGTTGCAACATGGTCAACTCTTAAAGCATTGTATGAAACTAGCAACACAAATCACATTTTGTTCCTAAAAACTAAATTGCTAGGCATTAAGATGGATGGAAATGAATCTGTTAGTTCATTTTTGGGTCGCATTAAAGAGGTGAAAGACAAGCTAGTAAATATAGGGGAAACTGTTTCCAATACTGATCTAGTGAATATTACCTTAAATGGTATGCTAGAAGACTATCATATGTTCATAACAGGTCTTGCAGCAAGGGAGAAACCTCCTACGTTTAAAGAACTGACAGGTATTTTGTTGCATGAGGAAGAGAGGCGCGGGAATCTGAAGCCTCCGAGTAAATATTTGGCACTGTGGTCAAATAATAGATCTGTGAGAATGAGATCAGGAGTAAGAGGTAGAGGAGGTAGTTCATGGAAGAGAGGCAGTTCATGGAAGAGAGGCAGTTCATGGCAGAGAGGCAATTCATCACAGAGAAGACAATCTCCAAATCAAGGTATGCACTCTGATAGGAATGAGTCAAAGAGTTGTTTTTATTGTGGTCGACCTGGACATATGGTTAAAGACTGTCATAAGAAGAAAAGTGATGAGGCTAGGAATAAACCTAGAACACATTCAGGTCTTTATGCAGAAAAATCTTCAAATCAAGATCACATATTATTTATTGCTAGTGATGATATTGATGAACCCCCGAATTTTGACTCACGGGATCTTAGGCTGGTTGTGTCTAACACTGCTTTATCTGCTGAAACAAATGATTCTGATGTCTGGTTTGTGGATTCCGGAGCATCAGTACATATGACTTGTAATAAAAATTGGCATGCTAATTTTAAATAAACACAGAATGGTGCCAACATATATCTTGGAGATGACCGCGCTCATCAAATCAAGGGATATGGAGACATTCCTGTGACATTGTCAAATGGTACTATTCATCACATTCTCTATGTGGTGTATGTACTAGGAATAAAGAAAAATTTGATCTCTGTGTCCACAATTACAGATCAGAACTTGAAGGTTGAATTCTTCAAGAATTATTGCATAGTGAAGGATTTGCTGGACCACTTCCGAACTGTTGCAACGGGAGTCAGAGCAGGAGGTCTATACAAACTTGATGTTACCAACAAAGCACATCATGCACTGACTTCTGCCACTATGCCAACAGAGATTCTTTGGCATCAAAGGTATGGACACATCAATCATCCTGATTTATTGTTACTACAGAAAAATAATATGGTTGAAGGACTTCCCATGTTAAAGAATGAGAAGNNNTCCTGATAAGAAAAAGAGAGATGTGTTAGATCTTGTGCATACTGATGTTTATGGGCCTATGTAGACTAGGTCTTTAGGAGGTGCATTTTACTTTCTGTTATTTATTGATGATCTGCTATTTATTGATGATTGCACGAGATACACATGGGTTTACTTCCTTAGATGAAAAAGTGATGTTTTCGAGTACTTTAAGGAATTCAGAACCACGGTGGAAAAGCAGAAAGGAAAATCCATCAAAATCCTCCGTTCAGATCAAGGGGGAAGGTATAAATCATGGGACTTCAACAAATATTGCAAAGATAATGGAATAGTACAACAGTTTACAGTACCTCACACTCCACAAAAAAACGGAGTCGCTGAAAGGAAAAATAGAACTCTGGTAGAGTGTGAACGTAGTATGATGAAAGGTAAGAATCTCTCAAATGCATTTTGGGCTGAAGCCATAAATACTGCAGTTTATTTAAAGAATAGAAGTCCAACAAGGTGTCTTGATAATGTTACTCCTTTCGAAGCCTTGTATGGTTCCAAAACTACAGTTAATAATTTGAAAGTATTTGGGTGTAAGGCTTTTGCACATATTCCAAAGGAGAATAGGAGGAAATTGGATGCTAAAGCCACTAAATGTATTTTCATTAGGTATTGTTATAAATTTAAAGCATACAAACTATTTGATCCTGCTACTCACAAAGTATTTGCAAGTAGAGATGTACTTTTCCATGAGCAGGAAGCAGGAAATCATGACGACAACAGTCATGAGGAATGGTAGAGACTTTTTGATGAAGGAGTTAAAGAAGAGCAACATCAACAATAGCCCACACAACAACAACCATCCCCACAGTGACAACAACCATCCCCGCAGTGACAGTAGCAACAGTAGCAGCAGTAAGAAGGACTCAGTGATATGGATAATTCAAGCAGTCACAGTTCACCTAGAGGTGAAGACAAATCTTCACAAAGTGGGGAGGAAGATAATCAGTTGAGAAGATCTTCAAGACAGATTCGGCTTCCTGAGAGGTATAAAGACTATGCCTTAATGAGTAGCATTTCAAATGTCATAGAACCCATGAGTTTTGATGAAGCTAATGAACATGATGAATGGCGAAATGCAATGGGGAAAGAATATGAATCTATAATGAAAAACAATACTTGGGAATTGACTGAATTGCCTAAACATAAGAATCCCATTGGATGCAAATGGATATACAAACCCAAGTTTAATCAGATGGTAGTATAGATAAGTATAAGGCTAGACTGGTGGCAAAGGGCTATTCACAAACAAAAGGTATTGATTATGCTGAAACATTTGCACCAGTAGCTAAATTGAATACTATCAGAATGTTAATTGCTTTAGCTACAAAGTACCATTGGAAGTTGCATCAGTTAGATGTTAAATATGCATTTTTGAATGGTGAGTTAAAGGAAGAGGTTTACCTTACTCAACCTGAAGGGTTTGTTGAAAAGGGGCAAGAACACTTAGTGTGTAAGTTAAAGAAAGCATTGTATGGACTAAAACATGCACCTAGGTCATGGTATGAGAAGATAGACTCTTTCTTTCTTCAACAGGGTTTTACGAGGAGCAAAAGTGATCCAAATCTGTATACCAAATTTGATGAACATGGGTATATAGTATTGATTTCATTATATGTTAATGATTTAATAATTACAGGAAATGCAGAGAAGTTAATTGATGAAATCAAGGAGTAGTTATCAAAGGTATTTGAAATGAAAGATCTTGGTGAGTTACATTACTACCTAGGTCTTGAAGTTTGGAGAAATGCAAGACAAACTTTTGTTTGTCAGAGTAAGTATATCAGAGAAATACTTAAGATATTTAAAATGGATCAGTGTAAGTCTTCTATTGTTCCCATGCAGCAGAATGTGAAACTTTCTTGTGATGATGGTTCGAAGGAGGTGAATGGCACTGTGTATAGACAGATGGTGGGTAGTCTGAATTATCTCACCACAACCAGACCTGATATTTCATATTCTGTGAGTGTGTTAAGTCAGTTCATGACGAAACCTCATGAAAGCCATTGGAATGCAGCAAAGGTAGTACTCAGGTATCTAAAAGGTACACTTGATTATGGTATTAAATATACTGATGCATCTTATGTTGAGTTGACAGGTTATTCAGATTCTGATTGGGCTGGCAATCTAGATGATCAAAGATCAACCACTAGATATGTGTTCAACATTGGATCCAGGGTTGTTTCATGGAGTAGTAAAAAGTAGCCTACTGTATCTTTGTCTTCTACTGAAGCAGAATATAAAGCCTTGTGTGCAGCAACTTGTGAAGCTGTTTGGTTAAGAAGACTTCTTCAAGATGTTGGAGAAGAACGAAAGGAACCTACGATGATCAGATGTGATAATCAAAGTTCAATCAATATTGCGAAGAATCCGATTTTTCATGCAAGGACAAAGCATGTTGAAGCTCAATATCATTTTGCTCGAGAAACGTTGCAGTCAAATGAAATAACTCTTGTGTATTGTAATACTAGTGAAAATGTTGCTGATATTTTCACTAAGCCTCTTGGAAAGATTAAGTTTGAACTGTTTAGGGAGATGTTAGGTTTAGAAGTCAATCCATTCTCCATTAAGGGGGAGACTTGGAAATAACGGAGAAAACACCAGTTGTAAGCACCAGTTATAAGCTTCAGTTGTGAGAGTCAGTTGTAGGCGTGTTAAGAGTCAGTTCTTAGTTAAGAGTCTAGTTGTCTTTGGTTTGCATGTAACCAACTCGGGAGAGTCTTTTCCTATATAAAGATGTAATCTGTCTTCATTGAATAATATAGAAGTGAGTGTAGCCTCACCGTGGTGTTTGTTTGGCATATATTATATGTTGTTAAAAATAAAAAGTTTTGGGTAATACAATTAAGGGGAGAACATATCTATTCATTTTGAAGCAGCTATGTAATCTTCCCATCAAAGTCTGAGCCAGACTACTTATTGATTTTAAGCGAAGCTCATACACAAGAAGGAGCTCATGCACATATAGAAAGTGCCAACAAACTGCCAGGTTCTAAGTGTCAACGCGAGTGTTTGCAGTGTTTGAAAACACAATAATTTCACATCAAGATGCTCAACAATGTTAAATTGTATACAATTAGTTGAAGGATGATTTCCAGAGATGGAGAAAATATCAGTTCCTGTTATTATTACAGGAGGTGAATTTCGAGCTCCATTTCTGATCAAACGATAAAGAATCTTCCAAAACCGTTCAACCCACCTCCCAAATGGACCCATTTACCTTGCACAGAAGCGGTTTTTGGAATTTCTCAACGATTTGGGAGAAACTATCATCTGATCAGGACTAAATTTTTCAAAACATTGTTTTCACACGCCCAGTAAAGTCAAAAAATCATCTTCAGATTGCAAGAAGAAGGGTTGACAGAGCCTTATGGTCATACAAGGAAGTAGTCCATTATTTCCAGGGATTGATTCAAGCAATTCGTATGTAAAGATCTCAAAGGGGATCAGAAACGAGATTTGGAGCAGAGCATTTGCTTCCTCTCCTTTTCCCATTATTGGTTGCACAATAGTTGAGTCTTCAACAATTTTCCAAGTACATGCTCTTTGTGAAAAAGCATGGTGTGACTCTTAATGAAGTAAGTCCGTGATCGGATATTGTCTCAACATCTACCATAGGAATGGATGAATCAAATGGCGATTCCTTGAAGAAAATGAGTGTGATTTTAGTCACAGGAAGTAAATCTAGTAGCTCGTAGGATTTAGAAACTGAGGATTTTGTGTGAATTCAATCATCTAGAGCCTATAGTGGAATCAATGGCTACACTTGTTTCAAATAATTTAATGGATGAAATCACAAGATTTTCTTTGGAAGCTTCATTTGAAATGTTATATTCACCAGTGAAAGGCCTTTGCTAAGAATTCCACAGTGATCAAAATGGGCTTGAGGGCTTTAGTCTCAAGTTCATCTTCTTGAGATTATGGAAAAATATAGGACATTACGATCTTTACAAAGATCCAGAGGAGAAATTTAGTGAGCACTTCCATGAGATAGGGTAGCTCAAAACAAAGTAAGATCACTCCCATATTTTTAGTTATTAGTTCAGTCATCAACTAATTGTTCTCAAACAATAGTTATGTATCTTTTGGCAATAAAAAAATCACCTCTAGGTTTATAGCAGTAATAGAATATATGTCCCATATTTTAAGGAAAAAGATCTCGAGTTATTGAGGTGGTAGAGAACATCATAATGGAGGATCATTAGTCAAACAAACTCCATATTGTTTTGATCAAAGGATCTCCATCAAAATAGGATCTGGGTTTGATCTAGATCTTATTAAATCATGATTCATTGCAAATACTAGAGAAAATTTAGCCTTATGGAGGTTCTCAATCCTTTTGTTTTGGAAATGATTTTACTACTATACTTATATATATTGTAAAAACTTTATGAAGAGAGGGCCAAGAGGGTATTGAGGGGCTTGAGAGGGATTGGAAAGGGGGAGGTCATTATCTTAACCAAAATGTAAACATGTTCTCTGTAATTTATGCATTTTCATGCTCAGAGCATCAAGTTCATGAACAATTTACTTGTCTTCCATATCAGTTTTCCTTCTTCTTATCTGATGACAATTATGATTCTTGCAATGCAATAGTCATTACACAGTTGCATATTTACTGACAACAGAGATTCTACTATTCATTATTTGTAAATTGTATTTTGTTTTTTCAGTTATTTCAATTTAGATTAAAATGATATTTTGGTCTAAATATCTTCTCCATGAATGTAGAAGGATGAGCATATTGCAGGGCCTTCACATTCATTAAGTGTTTACTTCTTCCATTTCATGTTGTCTCTTTAAATGTTTACTGTCCATTTGATTGCTTTTGTCCTATGAAATGTTACCCTTTAGTTGGATTTGAGCCAAATTTCCTCCACCTTTCGTATTCATCCAGATCCACATCAAACCAAATTCAAAACCTAATATACATCTTTATTTATAAAAACCATTGCAATAAATTGATGATTCCCTAGCTTTCCCTTTAGTAGTCAAGTGCCACTTTAGGGAATAACAAAGTCCTAGCCCCCATACAATTTGTATAACTTGGTATGTATCCATGATGTATTTTATCAATGCATATAAGTGTGATTACAATTTACAATGCTAGGCTCATTGACCTTTCAACATATAGGCTCTATGGCCTAATACTACACAGGGACTCTGCCTCAAATCATATATACAGAGGCACTCAGACCCAAAACATCCTAGTTAACCAACTTATAAAAACATATGTACATATACACATTTACAACTCGGGGATCAATTTAGGGGTATCACAATGCCCGCCTCATCGAAAATATTATAGATTAATTTCACATTATGATTGTTTTCATGTAGGTGTCCTTCTCTTTCTCTCTCTATCTCTAGGGTGGGGTTCCCCTCAAACAAGGCTCTCTCTCTCTCTCTCTCTCTCTCTCTCTCTCTCTCTCTCTCTCTCTNCTCTCTCTCTCTCTCTCTCTCTCTCTCTCTCTCTCTCTCTCTCTCTCTAAGGTGGGGTTCCCCTCAAACACGTCTCTCTCTCTCTCTCTCTAGAGAATAACCATGATGCATTTCAATAGTAAAGTTTTTCTCCTAAACTCACACATTAGGGGCCATCTATGATCACTCCATATTTGTCTACTTATATACTAGATGGAAGGTTTTACACTAACCACATCACCAATTGGCATATACCAACACAATAAAGCACAAAAACATGTGAATTACCTAAGTTATTCATAGATGATCAAAGTCAAACCATGTAGTTGACCAAAGATATTACCACGTAACACATTGGTTTACTGGCCACACAAATTTGATGGGTAATCATTTGATACTCATGTAGGGTTCTTGTACGTCATTAGCATAACCAATTCCATAAAGTTGAAAGTGTTGCACTATTTCCATGCAAAAATGGTAGCTTGGAAACACTCAGTGCATGCAGTTTTTGACATTTATGATGAGCTACTAGAGTTAATAAAGGAAAATGCATGGGAAAACTTGGGAAACATCTTCAATTTATTTGCATGACATTCTCAGACTTATAAGTACAAGTATCTCTCATGAGTTAGAAGAGTTCAATGAATGTACGATTACATTGCACAAGTATATCCTAATATTGTGAGTCCTTTGTTACAATCAATTTGTTATGCCTCAAAGGTGTTGGTGTTGCTCATTCATATTCTTCCTCTATCTTTACATGAAGAAGTGAGTTTCTTGTTGTGATACTCATGTAGGGTTCTTGTACGTCATTAGCATAATCAATTCCACAAAGTTGAAAGTGCCGCACTATTTCCATGCAAAAATGCTAGCTTGGAAACACTCAGTACATGCAGTTTTTGACATTTATGATGAGCTACTAGAGTTAATAAAGGCAATTGCATGGGAAAACTTGGGAAACATCTTCAATTTATTTGCATGACATTCTCCTAGAAGACTTATAAGTACAAGTATCTCTCATGAGTTAGAAGAGTTCTATGAATGTACGATTACACTGCACAAGTATACCCTAATATTGTGAGTCCTTTGTTGCAATCGATTTGTTATGCCTCAAAGGTGTTGGTGTTGCTCATTCATATTCTTCCTCTATCTTTACATGAAGAAGTGAGTTTCTTCTTGTGATCTCTTGTTCAAAGAGAGCCTCAAAGAGGAAAGAATCCCCCCATGAGAGAGCTTGGAGATCACTTGCATAGCTCACTCAAGGAGATATTATTCTTTATTGTAATCTTCTTTCCATTCCTATTAATACAAGGAACTTGGTTTCCTTCCCCATAGTAAATGCATGCTCAAATAGTTTAGATTTTGTTCCCATTGCATTGTATATTTTAGTTCTTTGAGGTAACTATTTTTCGTAGAGATTTGTAATGAATCTGGTTGCTTGTTGTCTTTATGTGTACGTTCATGTTTAATGAGGTTTCTTTATTCAAATCCACCTTTTCTTTCCCTTAACTACCCTTGGAAATTATTTGGTTAATTTAATCTTAGTGGTTCCATAAATTGGTTATTATAGTTTCACTACCCACACTAAGACATGCATTTATGCAAATTTAAGCAAAGGTATTGCTAGTGACACAATGTTGGTGTGTGACGATCAAATCTAGACTCAAATGTTGGACGAAGAACACATTTTCTTCGATGTAGACATTTTTTTTTGATCATGGACATGAGGTGGCCTCCGACCCAAAGTCAAAATCATCCCTAGTTCTAAAAGTGAAAATCTCGAAAGTCCGCTTGGTGGAATGATGCACAATTGGAATACTCTTAGGCAAACCTAGTAAAGACCTCTTAGGACATGACACTGATAGCTCCAACAACTACGATTACTCCAATTACAAAAGATAGTAGAGAATTAAATATTAATGCCACATCTCAATAGTAAAATCCCTTCCCATTTATTCCCATGCATGAAAAACTTTATGAATTAAGAAAAAAGAGACACAAATCAAATTCTTTATTCTACAAAATGGATCCAACTTGTGTGATCAACAAAGGTAAAAAATCAATTAATAATGACAGATACTCCAAAAATGCTCAATATGGAGGCTAATTAAACAAAAGTTAGAAAAACCTTAAAAGTGGGGAAAAGATGAAGCACTACAATCTTCTGTTTGAGTAAAATGTTTTTGTATAATCAAATATGCAATTTGTACATGTATCTCAACTTCATCAAATTATTGTATAATAACGAAATTAATATATAAACTTAATTAAACACAATTATAAATATTAAAATAAATTACTCTTATATTTTCTCATCCGAGTCTAGGGTGTGATCCTCCTCAAGATGGGCTTTGCATAATTAAACCTAAAACATCAAAAGAACTAACATTGTTATGCAAATTTCCTCTATCATAGCAATTACCAGTGATTCAAACTTTACAAAAAGATGAAAATTTGAATATCAATCTCGCAACTAAATCTACAAGAATAAAATATTATGATATAGACCAATTTATGAATTTTGTTTCCACTGATATAATTATTGAAATTTTATTTAACAGAAAATAAAAATAATAAGATTGAATAAGAACGGTACCTTGGCAATGTTGGTGTCCAAATCCTTGGCATGGAACCTATGAGAAGGATGTGACATTTAATGCCTTCTCGTTTTTTATATTAAGATTCAAATAAAATAATCATTTTCAAAAACCAATCAAAATACACCAAGTTTTAAATACAAATATATAGCTATGTCGAGTTAAAGGGCACCATGAATTCTTTATCCAGAAAATTTGATATGAAATGCATCTAATCAACTCTTATGGGACCCGGCAATAAGTTGTTTGTTGAATATGAAAATAATGATTGCAAAAACGCATTGTCGTCGAATCCCAACACAACCACATAAAAATTATGATGCTTTCCAAAGAAAAAGACAATACGACATCACGCACATATACATAGCGACTTAATTCTTTTTGTTCCCCACTTCATTCACACGAGGGTAACGTGTCAACGATTTTGAACGGAAGTTGTTGTGTAGGTATTTTATAATTAATAATGGTCTTAAGTAATATTTAAAAAATAATAATTGAATCATTTTAATTATAAAATATAAGTTATAAATATGGATAAAAGTTTGGTGGGTTAGTTTGAGTGGTTGAGTGTTCTGTTTTTTTTTTTAAGTTATATGGTCAAGTTTTTGAATATATATATTGTATAGATTGTTGGGCCTCATTCAATATCCTCACCAAGTTATGTTGTCAAAAATACAACTAGACAATACAATAAAAAAAACACACACAACGTCTTAAAAAATTGGATCCCTTTAAATACTTGATAGATTTGGATTTGAGATATTTGTAAATTTAATATAAATATAAATAGATAAATAACAACATTAAATATAAATATATTGTATTTTTTAAACATTTTTAAAAATTTAATTCTACAATTTAACCAATGCTCACTAGGAAAATAAATTTAAAATTTTAATAAAAAGCATATTTAAAAATGGAAAATAAAACACATTGCATCAAGTATGTTATAACATCACATGATGGTGTTTTATAAACCTAAAATATTTATTTTTATGATAATTTTTTAGTTTAAAAAAATCTAAATATTGAAATAAAAAAACAATAATAAATTTATATTTATATAATTTAAATAATTTTTTTTTAATTTTTTTAAATATTGTTTATTTAAAAATATAAGTATGTTATATATTTAAATATTAATATTTTGGTAAGTTAGCTTAAATAGTTGAATGTGTGAATTACAAATAAAAAATTATGAGATCATATTCCTGACATATATATTGAAGAATATATTATTTTGAGAATTACTCAATGTTTCCACTAGATTAGATTACCAAAATATTTACACATTAATAATTCAATATGTATGTTATCATACATATTTAAAGATCGGAGCATGTTCATTTATCCATCACATATAAATGATAGAGGGTTTGTACGTTACTTTTGAATAATAAATGTTTTGTAAACATGAACAAAATGGATTGAAATCAAAATCATAGCATTACATTAATGTAACTTGTGTATTGATTTATTGAGTGAATATAAGAACAAGTAACCAATTAATTAATGTAGATATGTTCAATGTATGCGATAATAAATTTAATTATATAATTTATTTTCAATAAATTTTATTATATTTATATGAAAATATTTTTATCTACTATTTAATTAATAAGAATTAATATTTTCAAAAATAAAGTTTGTTAATTTAAAAGTTATAAGAAATTAAAAAGGAAGATGAACAATTGGTTTGATTTATAAATTTAACAGAGGGAAGGGAGAAGCAATACATATTTATCAAAATTGAGATATAAAGTTCCTGTTGAGAAGGGATGAAGGGAGAATCAATATATATGGTGGTGGAAAATCTTATGAAAGCTAAAGAACTGATCAAAATCCAATTTTTCATGTGTCTAATCTTAAATAATAGGGCACCTACCTAGACTGTATTACAAAACAAACTTTTGTTGGACCTGGTTGATGTAGTTTATGCTAATAAGAAGAAGATATTAATGTACATATCATCACACCCTTTCATTTTATAAAGAAGTGGAAAGAATGATACAATATCAAAATATTTAGGTAGAAGATAACATTGAAAATGCCTTTATGTGAGAATTAGGTAAAAAAAAGAAAGAAAGTTATAAACCTTCCTTGGAGAGGGAGAATGTGGTTAGTTAGAAATCTAAAATTGTTTGAAAATATGAAGACAATGTGTGATGCAGGCATTAAAGATTCTCCATGAATACTTAAAAATACAAGATAAACAAATTGCACTCATCTCTAACGAAGAGGAAATAAATAAAAACATTCACCAAGTCTAATTTAATGTTTTACACTTTCAAGCCGAATCAATACGCTAACCTGATTAAAAAACAAAAATCCATCCGTATGTTATTATATTTCACGAAGCATGGAGTGCCATGTAGATATAGACGACGTATTTAACATACTACTTTGCTATTTTCACTTTTATAAAATATAAAATTACATTTTTATGAAAGAAGGAAAACAAAATGGTATATAAAGGCTTTGGAAGGGAGTCACGACTCCTCCATATTTTGTTATAACAATCCCCTCTCACCCTATTTTGAGAACATCATTAGTACACTCGGTTGCATGGATGAAATATGATGGAAAATTGCTAGTTACTTGGTAACTTTGTTAATTGTATTTTTTTATTTTTTTTAAATCATTAACAATTTTTGTTGAAATTGGGAAATTGAACACCAAAATTGTCAAACTTATTAAATATTTGATATATTTTGCATTGAAGTGGTCATTCTTAACTTAAATTTGATCATTTTAATGTGGATTTGTAAAAAAATGAGAATTGTTCATAGCCTTCTCCAAATTTATTATTGAGTTGTAATTTCTAATGTTTCTCTCGCATATCCTATTAAGATGAGCATGGTCAACTTGACATTGGGAGTCATAAGTCGTTGAAACTCCACCCTCAAATCCCATCCATTCTTCCCATTCATTTGCATCATTGTAGTCACAATAATTTGCAATTTCTCCATTTTTCCGGCTTCCCAATTCTTTAGTAGAATGGTAAGTGATAGGAACTCCGCCTTCAAATCTGATCCATTTCTTTCATTCATTTTCATCATTATAGTCACAATAATTCACAATTCTTCCATTTTCCCCTGTTGCCAATTCTTGAGTAGAATGCTAAGTGATAGGAACTATGCCTTCAAATCATATTCATTCCTCGCATTCATAATAATTTGTAATTCTTTTATTTTTGTTCTTCTCTTCACATTAAATTCACTCAAATGAAATTGAGGAATGCTAGAATCTAACATAGTCCAAGAAAAACATCACAATGTAACAAAACCCTTAATGAACATTGCAATGCGATGCCACCTTTGATAAACTCTGTAATGTGACATAACTATTATTATTATTATTAAATTATTAAACGCGATCAACCACAATCAAACACTATAGTCAACTATATTCAACCATGGTCAGCGAACGCTGACAAAACTCAGTGTAACATAACCTTCATGACCATTACAATGTAACATAACCATTTGAGAACATAGAAATTTGACATAAGTAAAAAAAGATGGATGTTGCAATTTGACATAACCACTGAGGAATGCCAATTATGGGAAACCAAAGTCAACCAAACTCAATGAAACATAATCCTTGATGAGCATTGCAATTTGACATAAGTCAACCATGATGAATGTTACAATTCGACATAACCATTGATGAATGCCAATTATGGTAAACCAAAGTCAACCAAACTCAATTCCTTGATGAACATCACAATGCAACATCACTATTATTCCTTGATGATTATCCAAGATGAATGTCACAATCTAACATAACCATTGATGAATGTCAGAGTCCAACATAACCCTCGATGAACACCACAATGCGGAAAAACCATTAATGAATGTTGCAATGTGACATCACATTTGATGAATGTCAGAATTAGACATAACCATTGAGGAACAAAAGAAGTCAACATAAGTCAAGCAAGATGAATGCTGCAATGTGACATAAACATTGAGGAACATCATAGTCAAACATATCCATTATCAACCACAGTCAAGCATCACCAACCAAAGTCAATCAAACTCAATGTAACATAACCCTTGATGAATGTCACAATGTAATATAACCAATAATCAACCATTATCAAATCGTTATAATAAAATAAAATATAAGAGATCCCCTTGTTTGTGGGATAAGGGACCCCCTCCATGCAGTTATTTGACTACTAAAGTCTACGGAGGTATTTATACCCTACCCCCTATGGATTTGAACTTGTAACCTTTCAGAAAGAAACACATATTCTTAACCATTAGGCTCACTCATATGTTATTATATTATATTATAATTGTTATTATTCATATAATATTTATATTTTATATTACAATTTGTAATAAATATTATTAATTATTAATAATATTATAATTTATATTTCATTTAATTATTATATAAATAGTGAGATCGGAAGAGC